>JAPWLS010002002.1:0-79540 GCA_028551675.1 Tineola bisselliella | reverse complement strand
TCTGTAGTACAGTTAAAACAAAATCTCATTAAACACAAGTACAGTCAGCAATTCAAATTATCTTAAAAAACGAAAGCTACATAGAAGTCATTTAATTCACTGTACACCTTCACTCATCTTACACAAAGCCAAAGAATTTTCAATACATCCAATGAAGCTACTGCTTTAATGAGACACGAAAATGTGGGTCTACTGTAAACACGTGAATTACACATTTCTTCTAAGCGCTTGTCTCTTTCCCGCACATACAAATAGGTATTAGTTAAAAAGAGAATGTAATAGTAACAGTTTTTTTACAGTATTCAGAGCAGATCCCCTGAATTTTTCATCTCTCAGTCTAGCTTCGTTCAAGGGGTTTGTTTCCTTTTTCCTGAAAGCAATATCCCTTCTCGACGCTATTATTGATACCGCTTTGAATACGAAAACTTATTTTGATAAGAGAACAGTGCGGATTGGCTTTGATCAACATAGCGAACTATATACAGCTAAACACTGATCTAATTATATAAAGCGTTAAGCAATTTATAAATTAGGAATACTAATTTAATAAAGATAAATTTAAAATGAAATAAACTGAAGTTAAACGTAAACACATTAAATCACGTAAAACTGGATCAAAGTTTGTGTTACGCTACGTTACGGGTACAGTTTAACCGCAAACGAGTTCAACTCCTGAAGCGAATTTATGCTATCATGTTTAGTTTTTAAACGTGTTTTTCCAAGTTTTTACAATCTTTTAAAAAAAAAGAATACGATTTTTAAAATTTGTTTTGTTTTTTATTACATGTTAACAACGCATTTAGTTTTAAAGATACCTATAACTTGCAGCGCCACGACAAACCAACACTGGTTTTTGGCGCCAAGGCAGTAAATTGTAAAACATATTAAGTTAGTGTCGGGTCACATATAAGGCTGTACGTATCACAGAAAGCTCTATTGCGTGTATGGTCTGACCTTAGTGTGATTTTATTGAACACATACAAATAAATCTTAGTTGGAATTAATTCGCTTAGAAAAAGACGAGCGTAGCCACTTTTGCGGGGAGAATGTCGCACTGAGTTTTTCAACCGTTCCCAGATTAGTTTAACGTTGGAAGCGTATATGCCACAAACATGGTTATACACTGCCCACAATTACAGCCTCTATTCCAATAGTTTTAGGAATGATTTTGTTGTAAAATTTAGACATTTTCTGGGATAAGGTAAATGCATACCAATTCATGCAATGCTGCTTCAATTTGCAGTATCATGGTTTTACTTTTTTCTTTTCGTTTTATAAATGAATTTCATAGTTTAGGTGTCACTAAAATGTAAATAATAATATTGGAAATAAATCATATCAGAATAATATACTTTGACACATAATTTTAAATGGAAAATGACCAAGGAAATGACCATATTCCTTTTAAAAAATTTAACACACAAAAAATATATATATCGTATTTATTTTTACTATTTTAATCTGATATGAAAGCTTCGCAGCTATCATAGCGCTGCCAATCACATCACAGAACATCAGTAACATCGGTTTGAAAGAAGTGTTATGGTAGAATTACCGATTATTATAACTAATAATAAAAATATTTCCAAATTTAAATATGAATTGAAAAAACATATAATGGGTCTGAGTGCCTTGTAATGGTGTTGTAAATATTCTAGTATAATACGATATAGTCTATGTACGTTATGTTTAATTCTAAATGTTATATTGATATTATCTCAATTAAGTGAATTTATGTAATTCTTTTTGAGTGAATAAATATCTTAAACCTTTAAGTTACAAATAAGCTACGAAATACTGAACACAATAATGCAAACAAGCTATAGTGATCTATATATTTATTTTGGTATGACGTCATTGGTCACTGGAGGTCACCTCTTCATTGTTGCCTAACCACATTCCAGATGCTTGATAGATTCCAAATTTAATACCTTTCAATACATATCATATATGTATCTACGCATATTATTACACTCGACTAAGATCGTCTGTCAAGGTCCAAAAGTCGCCTTCACTATACCGACTTGAGATCACTCTGTCCAGGTTCAGGTTTACAGTGCAGATGTCTATCGAATTATACTTTAAATTTAAAAAAAAGAGGCAGTCGTCTAGTAAGATTTGAACTACAATTAATATTCGATTCATTTGTTTTATTAATTCGTCCTTCGTCTAAGTTTTATATTACTTAAAATTAAATTAAATTCGTGAATAAAATTTAAAATAAATATTTTAAATTGTTTAGATCAAGCTACATCATTACTTAAAATTAATATATATACATTTATTTATTTATTAAACTTTGGAGAACCCTTAACTTACTGGACCTTAGACTTCATATTGAGCGATATCTAACACTAGTACCTGTATGTGATTACTTTTAAAATAGACTTAAACAACAATACTGTAAAATTCGAACATTGGCCAGTCTTTGAAGCCTTTCACGTTACCTGAATTCCCGAAGACGTTGACCTAGATATCTCAATTCAAATTTAAACCAAGACAAAGGGAATGAGTTTCATTATCAGTAAAGACAAAGGCGCTTAGAAACAAAGTACATTTTCCTTAAGGTTTAAAAGGATAGGATTAAAGATTGTAATACCTTTATTGAATTAATCTTAAGATCAATATACGAGAACAAAGAAGATTAAGCAAATGAATTAATAACATATAATGCATATACGTTAAGCTAGAGCAGCGGTTCTCAAACTTTTTTGGCGAAAGAAAAAGCCTTAATATAATTATAAAAAACTGATTTATATGTATTTATGAATAATCATATTGCAATGTAATATTTTGTTGGAATATTTAGATGTAACCTTATAATCTCCCTTTGGTAGGTATTTTTTGCAGTATTTTAGCCCTAGGGTTCCGCAGAACACCACTTTGAGAATGGCTGAGCTAGAGTTTGGTCTATTAGCGAAAGCAACTGTTATTACAGAAAAATGTATTCAATGAGACATGAGTGATTCATGGTGCTCCGTTATTAGATGGCCTATCTATGAAGGCACACTTGAAGTGGTGACACTATATCTAGGTTTTAATCAGCTAGACTTATTGTCTTCATGTCCATAATCAATTACACCAAATGACTATGGCTATTATTAAAAACAACATAGTAATTAAGTTCTTAACGAAACAAACAACATGACTTGTAATTATGGTTAAAACAATGACAGAAAGAACTAAAATTAATGGTAATTTTTTTGTGATACATTAACAGAAAGGTCCATTTGTAATTTAGTGTAATAAAAGCATGGTATAACAAAAGAGATCCTATCTATTTCAGCCTTTGTGTTTACTAAATCCTTTAATTACATGGCTTTAAAATGTTACGCTTATGAAAAAGGCATAATTAATCAAACATATTTTAACGTAGCTTTTTAACCCTTAAATCCACTACAGCTAAGGGCGAAGCGTGGAATTACCCCTAAAATATAAAAACACAGAACAATAAAAGCGATAAAATAAATCACTATCATTGATACAAGTTTGTTTAAAAGCGTCAATTTCAGAAATCAGATCTATCTGAAAAAAATATTTATTTTATTTTTATTTATTTGTTTAAACACAATCACTTATATGGTCATACGGTCAACTCTAATAGACCATGCAAGGAGGAGTCAATTACAAAATAATAAAATATATTATCATGGTCTACACTTTAACCAATCAAATACAAGTATATAAAGCGAAAACATACATAATTATTAATTTATAATTAACCTGAATTAAATTAAATACACTCTTTTCTTACTCACCAATAAACCTCGACTCGGAGTCAAGTTTGATTTTAAAGACTATTGCTAAAAATAACCTCAAATCTAGAATATAAAATTAACTTTTTTACCTAAAAGCCCCTAGAGATAAAGAACTTGTAAAACGGTTTTTATTTATATAAAATACCCTTTGATAAAGTTATACAAAGCACTCAACTTTTCTCCTTTAATATTGTTTAATAATTTGTCCTTTCTACGCTTTTTAATTCATTAAGTTTTTAATATTTAATTCGCAGCCTTTTTTAAATTTAGAATTGTATTAGTTTGACAATTAATTGCTTGTCAACTGTTTACGAAGATTTATTTCTGTGGCTAATTGACAAATGTCAATAAGAATATGTCAACTGTATTTTAAAGGCATATATAAACACACGTATATAATATATATGTGAGTTTGGCTTAACAAATTCAAGTAGAGTTTTTTTTTTAATTGAATGTCGGTATTTGTCCCATAGATATGTCAAAGCAGAATCGTTATATAGTTTAACATCAGTTGATTTCAACTGCAATAAAAATTAAGTTTTATCTCTACTTATTTCTAAATAAAAAGTTATACAACAAAACATAATACATTTCAGTGACTACAGATTCATGCAAAACTAACAACCGTATCTGGGTTTTAAAATAAGCACTTTTCACAACTTAACTTTTACTGAGCCGTGGTCATGAAACTGGTGCAGATAAACTACGGTACGGAAACGTCAAAACTATTGTCAACAATACAACGACACGACAACCGAGAAGGATACTTTTGTCTCTTTTGTTAAAGTTTTCATAATAATTTTCTTTTGCAAATAATATTTGTATAAAAAATCTTCTAAATCAAAACAGTGGTACTATTTTGTTTACAAATAATCACAGAGAGAGAGAGAGAGACACACACAGAGAGAGACACACACACATACACTCACACGTGTATCTACAAGAATAAGCAGAAGTTATGAACGCTCTCTACATCAATGGTGCTACACGACTACATCCATTACTTTTTTAATAATAACAATTATAATTACGATTATTATATAATAGATAAATATTCGCAAGCAGCTGTCGTATCCACTATGCCGGCTTTAAGAAATGTATGTGGTAAACGTACGTTCTTTTAACGGGTTAACACTATTACACTTAAACCATCAGACTGCCTACCCCTTTAATATACATTTGTGAAAATTATTATGTTTGTTGTATAACATAATATTTAATTTTTGCAGTTACTTATGTTTAATGTTATTTTTTATTACAATTTAATTATTGCAAAACAAAATTTCGTTATAAAAAGTATAATATTGTAGAGTTTAATGTAGACTTATTAAGGTCCAAAAAGAACCCTATAAATTCCCTAAATACCTGAGACTTGCATACGAAATAGGATTTTAACGTCACGAGTGTACCCTCGTCCGAGTTTATTTCAAGTTATTTATGTTTGTTGACATCGAGGGGTAAATTTAATTGGACAGCAGCCGCCAAAATAAAAATGCCCTCTCTACGCAAAACATCGAGGACACTACTAAGGTATGCATCTATTTGGAATTCCTCGGAAGCTCTACACTTCTACTGTTTTTAATTATACAAATTGTTTTTCTTAAAATATGTATTCTTATTCGTTTCTAATTGTCTATCCGAGCCCTAACATAATAGTATTTTATTTCACGGATAGATGGCGCCAGTCGTTTATGAACTTCAGAAAAGACATTAAAACAAGCATTATTTATAACAAAATATTTGTGCTTGAGCCTTTATTTATTGATTTTTTTATGACGTCATCATTGCTGCGGCGAACCAGAATAAAAGCGAGGAGTATGTCAGAAAACCACCAGAAAAATGGATTGCAATCTAAAACAGTTTCAAATCATAATTGTAATTTTCAAATTAAAAAACAAAATATACTGAAAAGGGGTGTTTGGCCACCCTATCCCTGCCAGTTTGCCCGGTCAGTCCGGGATCAGCGTGACACGGGTAGGCCTACTAGGTTAATATGTAGCTTATCCACAATCCTTCATTCTCCCTTTATTTATTTTATGACTAATTTTAAAACAATTCCTCCTCGACTTCCCAGTCATAAATTATACGGGAATTTACTTTTATAAAAACAAAAGATAAGCTTAATGTTTTGAATAATAATTTAAAAAATTTTAAGAAGTAACTTATAAATAAGTAGGTAACTATGTTTTCTTAGCATGTATAGGGCTAAAATACTGCAAAAAATACCTACCAAAGGGAAATTATAAGGTCACATCTAAATATTCCAACTAAATATTACGTAATATTACATTGCAATATGATTATTCATAAATACATATAAATCAGTTTTTCATAATTATATTAAGGCTTTTTCTTCTCCCAAAAAAGTTTGAGAACCGCTGGTTTAGGAAATTGTTATGTACCTACGTTGTTCTAAGCGACATCAATATATATACAAATAACAAAGATATAGTATCTTGGATACAAAGAAATTCATACTCACTGTAAAGGTAAATTTAATTTTAAACCAAAATAGTAAACTTATCAAATTACCCTTAATTTATTCCTACAAAAAAACTAACAAGAATCCATCAAACTATTGTAACCAAGAATTCCCTCACGTACATGATAAAAGGTTTCGCCCGAACTTTCTATACAGCATGTGTAGAAACAAATGCGAAACACATTTGCGGTTGTACATCGGTAATGGGGTTCGCACGTCACTAACTACATTTTACATGGACCCTTGTCAAATGAGGCCGCAAATGTAATTTGCCGACAGAGTTGTACAATTATTATAACGACCGATGTTTTTATAACGTTTCTTGAGTTTCAAAAAACGATTTATAAAAGAATTAAGCCACACGACTCACTAAGCTAAATTACAAAGTAGCTCAAACTAGTACATATAGTTCTTATTAATGTTCTAATTGTTATCAACTAGAAAAGTGTATCCTGTCGATGGAGGCGACAGTTGCACTTAGACGTATGTCTACAGCAGTTATTATTTCCACTGTGTGGTAGTTTTAGTAGGGATCCTTATTTTTTCTGTAATTTATATAGCCTAAATTGATCAGTGATAATGTAGCATTCAAATGGTGAAAGAATTTTTGAAATCCAGTAGTTTTTGAACCAATTCGTTACAAGCATACAAAAATACAAATCTTTCCTCTTTATACAAAATAAAACATCAAAAGTCTTCTAATAATTATACTTTTGTATTACAGAAAATCATATTATTTAAGTATAATAGCTTTAACACTTCAATAAGTAATAAACTCTTATTATCACAAATAATCTAGACATCTCCTTCAAACTCAATCTCTCTTCCAATTGTATGAGACACCGTTTGTCGTACCAAGTTATGTGTTCAGCAATCTTATTGTGCTATAATACAGACCTATAATGCATTTCAATTCAACATACAATTATTAATAACAAAGACTTTCCATAATTCATAAGCATACGTAGATATTGATAATTTGTGTTAAAATCTCCCAAAAACTATTCAAGGACTAATAAATGAAAAAGAATTGTAAATTTCTTATAAAAAATATGTTTTTGTATTTATTTATTTAAATTAGCGAAAGAGACATTTAAGTAAAATTGTTTACAATATGTAAAATTACAATTTAATTACAGTATAGATTGTTGAAATAGTGCTCTCAGTAATCCCAGTGTCCTCAACAAACGGAGTTCCGTACACTGCAATTACACACAAACACGAAGGTGTTTGAAGCAATTTTCATTCAATAAACATTAATTGATTTGAAATTAGGCTATAAACAATGACATTTTTAATATCCCTTCAGTAGTCCGACATTTTCATATATATATATTAACATAAATAAGTACGCTTTTACTTTACTGTAAACAATGTATATTGTATACATGCTTAGAGAGGGTATTATTATATTCTCTTATATAATATAAATTCCTATTAGAACACTTGGACTTGTCAAAATGCAATTGTACTTAACAATAACAATATACAGTAATACCCCGCTTTACGCGACCCCGTTATACGCGGTTTCACCATAACGCATAATGTAGTCATCAACTTCTCTATGGTCGCGGGAATTTCAGTTAACGCGATTTTTTCCGGAACGTATCCCTCGCGTAAAGCGGGGCATTACTATACAGCAACTGTAATAGTGCTTTGTTCACTTCCTATAATCCTAAGATTTGCACCCAACTATTGTAGCTAAATTTAGCCAATGATTTGCTATTCTGTTCCTAACGCAGAAAGCAGATTCTATTTTACTAATTACCACTTTGAGTTTACAACACAAATTGCTATAGGTATATAAATATTATAAGCTATATAATACGCTTGGCATGGATATTTATTCTTTAAACATTTAGAATTTTAGAAAAAGCTATGAAAGACATTTTATGGCAATTTTTGGCAACCTTGGGTTACATTATTGTAGTTTCAGTAAAGGTTCTTAATTTTTATAATTTATATAGCCTATATTGATCAGTGATAATGTAGCATTCAAATGGTGAAAGAATTTTTGAAATCGGTCCAGTAGTTTTTGAGCATACAAAAATACAAATCTTTCCTCTTTATAATATTAGTATAGAAGTATAGATAAATAATTGTTTTAATACATACGAATACGTCTTTGTTAATATTATGATCTCCAATTTAAACATTGTTATTTTATAATTATTTATTATTACACAATATTTAGAACAATTTAGCAATTCTTAATAAAATCATGTATGACTGAGAGAAGTATTGTATAACGCCTGATAATTTAGTGAAAGCTAAATATTCATGAATTGATTTAAGAAAAGTTCAGGCGTAATTGTTGTCATATAAATAATAAAAAATATATATACAATTTTAACTATATAAATAAAAAACAACTAATAATAAAAAACTAGAATTATAGCTAAAAAAAAAAACAAAGGAATAAAATGAAATCACAACTCACTATCTTTCTATGAGATTGTACAAAACATTACCTTCAATATCAGTTAAGAAATAAAAAGGTAAAACAATGCAACTACGTTTACAACAAAGTTTCGCAAACTCTCTCTCGAGAACGTTCACAGTTTCAAATAAAGGTGGGTATTGTTTTAAAACTGTTCTGTACAAAAATAAAATATAAAAAAAAACATGTTTGAACAATTCATTTATAATGCTTAGGTCAGTGACTCTCAACGTGTGCCGCCAAAATTTAGATGTATAAATAATATGATTTTAAAATTTTTAAACTTATCTTTTTCTTTGTGTGCCGCCAAATTTTGAAATCGTTAAAAGTGTACCGCAACAAAAAAAAGTTTGAGAATCACTGGATTAGGTGAAACTTGAAGTTTTTCGATAAACTCTAATGGTTAGGCCACATTTACGCGTAACATGTGCGTAATGTTTACATTCTTATATTTGGTTTGTCAATAAACGTTCAGAATTTTTAATTTCCTCTATTTTATATACAAATATTAATTAATTTCACAGAACGTTTACTTCTATACGTGCTACTGGCACAGACAAAGAAAAATATTTATTACCAAAAGTGCCTTAATTCTGTAACTTAGACCTTCACGGCACTTTTAACAAGAAAAAATACTGGTACATTCGTTAGTAATATATTACAGCACTAAAACACGTGTTTCACTACACGCTATATGCTATACACTTTCATTTAAAAAGCTTTATTTACTACTACGGAATAATGTGTGCAGAAAACAATTGACAATTAAATCGAAGAAACAAATACAACATCGATCGAATTACCAATGATCTTAACCCTAATCCCTACTGGATCAATGAAAATGTCAGAATATAGATTTGTTTTAACCTGTCAACCTCAATATTTTTAATTATAGACCAATATATTATTAAATTTAAATAGACCGACATCGAAATATGTTCAATTTCAATCTTATCCCATATACTATTATATATACCTATATAGTATCCATATAAATAATGAACGTCCTAGCTTCCAGTCAAGAGTACAACAAAGGGTTTACCCCTAGAAGCTGACAATTACTATAGCAGAATTTCATTACGAACATTTGGCGCAGTAGCGTGCTGTAATTGCGAGAACATTCCAACAACACAAAGACGGTCTGCAAACCATATAACTTACTGAATTGAATCGTAAAACGCGCTATAGAAAACGCATTAAACTCAAATCGTTATAGCTCACAATTTACTGCACTTAATAGCTCCACAATTTTAAAATTTGTTACTTAGGTATATTACACTAAACCTATTGTTAGTTATTATAACTCCTTTCTCAGGTTCTAACAGTATTATTACAACTTTGTAAAAACAGCAAATTTGAAATTTTTTTTTTACAATAGTTTCCAAGGTCAGCACATAGACAGACAAGCAGACAGAGGTGGAGTAGCTGTTTTGTTTTATAATATGGAACTACAAATAATTACATAGCGCTGGGTTCTATTAAGATGGCGGAAACTACGAAATTACAATTTAACAGGAGAGCGCTTTAAAGCTGTTATTTATGTTTGTGTAGATTATTAATTTGTGTAATGATAATTATTTTTTTCATGATATAGATGCGTATTCTTACACATGTTCAGATTTTTAAAATGAAAGGTAATATATGCTAAGTTATTCCTCGTTTTTAAATAGATCACAATAATTAATAACGTATCTCGAATTCTATTTTTAATTTTTCATCATTCTAAATATATATAACTCAAAGGTGACTGACTGACATAGTGATCTATCAACGCACAGCCCAAACCAATGGACGGATCGGGCTGAAATTTGGCATGCAGGTAGATGTTATGACGTAGGCATCCGCTAAGAAATGATTTTTACCAATTCTACCCCCAAGGGGATAAAATAGGGGATGAAAGTTTGTATAAATCTTCTTAGATTTATTTCATTCATTATTACGCAGACGTAGTTGCGGGCAACAGCTAGTATTCAATAAAACTATTTTCTATAAAAAATATCTCGTAAAAAATGTACGCTATAAATTAAGTTCATAACAATATTCGAGTGCCACGTAACATTGTGGCATTGATATATTGGAACTATTTGAATCAATCACTACTTATTTGTTATCAAACAAAAGAAGCAATAAGCGGAAAATCACGTTGTATTATGTTTAACTTAATCAATCATTGTTTGTTATTTACTTTACTTTTTACTATGGATTTTGTTGATATTATATAAACATAAATATACCAAGAAGTATTGTTTCAATTACTCGTTTTATTAGTACGGACATTGTATTGACCGGCTTAGTACATATATAGTATAATAACGCTGAATGAACGCGATCCGATCAGTTGATCATTGGGAATAGATAGGTGTTTGATTATAATATATACTACTATAAATCATATACTTTTAATATAGAGATATAACTAGGGTCATAGCTTTCGCTTCCTTCACAAGCTTTTTTTTGAGAATTTTAATATATATCAAAGTAATTTTAGAATCTACCTTGACTTTCGAAACAGCTTTAGAATTAAAATACATCGTTCCGTATATACATACATACATATCCCGATGACATGATATTATACAAAGCCTACTATTGAAAAACAACTTTCAAGCTTTAGAGTAACTCAAAACATCGAAAAAAAAACCTTTATCCTGAATTCCAGTTTTGTCTTTTTACAATGCAGTGAAAACGATATAAATTCAGAACCTAAACTTTGTTGAATAACACTTCTTCTTTTGTTAATGGCTTCAGAAATCTATTAAAGACAATTCTGCCAATGTCGAGTATTCGGGTAGCAGTCTAATAAGAAATTATAAAAATTAAATTAACACGTAAACCCTCATGTCAAAAAGCAACTGAATAATACTACACGTAATAACTTAGGTAATATAGAAGCAAACGCAAAAAGTTTGGCAACACTAATTTGTCATAAAGTGTGTGTCATTTACGCGAATGACTTCTCCCGAAATTCCCACATAAACATTCATCAGCGAAATATCTAACACACCACTCTGAGACAGGTGTGACCTTTATAGCGCGAGAGCCTGTTACCAAAGGTTGTTTCGCACGAGTAAAACTTTGTAGTGTCTTAAGAACAGATTATATTGCAAAAATCGTTAGTAGATTCAATAATTATCCTGAAAACTTTAATAATATACTACTACACCGCGACTACAGCCACTGTAACTGGCATTGTGTTAAAATTCATAAATTTTAAAATATTAATATTGAGAATTAGATAATTCAACCAAATGATATTTCTTATCACGTGTTTCTTTTGCAATACAAGTTCATATTGAAATGAAATAAATTTAATTTAAAAAAATAATAATTTATTATTATATTGTGTTATTTCAACATCCCGCCGTAACCACGATAGCTGTACACCTTACAAAACATCGGATTAAAGTAATGTTAAATAAATATATTAACTCGCATAATACTAAATAATTTATTATCGTACTTATTAAATTAGTTTTACAACACGAGGGTGTGATTCGAAGACACAAGTGATGAAGATTTCGGAGTAAAACAAAAGAATAAGGGCGTGTTAAAGTAACACGCACACAAAACAGTAAGTAACTGGTTTTAAACGCCGCCTTGACAAGACTAATGCGAGGAGCATTGTTGCCCACATTCTTAGGGAACAATTTCTTTTTATAAACAGACAAACGCTACAGTTTATTAATATTCACGCCTCTGGTTTAGAGTAGAGATGTGCCGATTATGACTCTGGCCGACTAGCCGACTAGTCGGTTGTAAATAAGCGGACTACGGTTTAGGGGATTCCCGTGACGCTTCGTTTACAGCTGATTCGCTGCAATTTCAGTCACTACTGACACGTGGACAAATATAAATAACAAAGTTTTTTGAGTTTTACAGCTCACTAGTTTGACGATAGTTTCAAATATTATCACGCAGCATTGCAATATATGTCATTAAATATTATGTTAATTTGTTTTTTAATTATGATACTAATTTTGTTTGATAAATGTCATCAATATATTTTCTTTACAAGGAAGTAACACATACATTTTATTGAGAAATAGACACAAAGTAACAAGCCGGATAGTCGGCTTTACCGACTAGTGGCTGACTAGTCGGAACATCTCTAGTTTAGAGTCGTACTGTAAAACTATTGTAAATTTTAGATTTAATAACAGCCTATTTACATTTAGTCGTCTTTGTGTATAAACATATTCAAAATACTTCTTTATCCATTGATATGATATAAATAGTTTACCTTTCTAAAAATTGTCTGTTCGGTTTCTTTATATTATCGTAATACCTATATGAAGAAACAAGGATGTCTTCTTGCTGTATGGTGCTCGGAGTTCAGCTCTAATTTTAGTAAAAGCTTCTGGCGAACTAATGTGATTTGTCGTCGGTAGCGGCTGCTTCAACCGTACAAGTAATCAAGTTTGCTTCACTTGACTATTACTTGCTAAAATTTCATGACATCAGCATTAGGATGCAGCGTTTTGGCAAGGTATATACTTATAATTTTAGATCAAATTTGATTTTTTAATCACGACTAATACTAATATTTCCAGGCTGTGGAATCTATATATATAAAACTCAAAGGTGACTGACTGACTGACTGACTTAGTGATCTATCAACGCACAGCCCAAACCACTGGACGGATCAGGCTGAAATTTGGCATGCAGGTAGATGTTATGATGTAGGCATCCGCTAAGAAAGGATTTTGATCAATTCTACCCCCAAGGGGATAAAATAGGGGATGAAAGTTTGTATAAATCTTACTAGGTTTATTTCATTCATTATTACGCAGACGTAGTTGCGGGCAACAGCTAGTGTGGATATAATTTTAAATAGATTTTTAAAAAATATTTTGTTTATTATTGTTTTATTTAGATAAGACCTTCAGTATATTAACGTTTGTAGCCAATGATACAATTTGTCAATGCCTATGTACTGATAAATCAATGCATTTTCTCTTAAAATTCTTACTACAACCAGATTAAAATAAACGAAATAATAAACCGTTTTTAATTACTTAAAGTTGAATTAGTATGTGAGATTTTAACAAGGGGAGTTTCGTATAAAACTATAAATAAATGAGTAATTAAAAAAGAAAATTATATTATAATTTTAATTAATGAAAAATGTTTATTAAAATGAAAAAAATAAATTATCACATCTTACGATATTTATTTCTTCATTCGTAGATTTATTTAATGTAGAACATTATCTCTGTATTATATTAATTTCATAATTTCCTAATATTAATTCTGTAGATCTAATAAAAGAGAGTTAAACAATGAACTTGTAGAACAATAAACAATATCTAAATTTGAATGGAAATGCTTCAAAACCATAAATCATTAATAGTAGCAGCATTTCTCACGAATTCAAACTTAGCAAATAATTTGACCTCAAATGCCTGATTTTAATTAATTATACAAATTCGTTTCTTGATTATTATACTATTTATGAGTTAATAATTAATCATTCTTATTATTAAGAATACACTAAGACTTTCTGTCTACGGCGTAGCACATATACACGTAGAGCTGTTTGCTACGGTATAGCTAACGTAGCAGATTTCTAATTGTATTAATAATTTTTATGTTATTTAATTTACAAATAAATAATTAAACTGAAATTAATTTTAACTTGAACATAGATTGTAATAGTATAGAGCGGGCATATTGTTCATTTTACCGAAACAAGCCGCTGTCATAAACAACGACAGCGACCAATCAAGTTCGTAGATTGTCTGGAACCCAATTTAATTTTCTGAGAGTCCGACAAAAGGAGACCTTAAAGAGAATTCACAAATTTAGTATCTATTTTGCGTATTGCTTTTTTCCATAAAAACACGTGTTGTAGTTTTTCCAGATGCCAATTTTGTTTGTTCAGCGAAGAAAGTAATAAAAAAACCGCAGTAATCCTAGTATTATTTCTTTGTTTTATTTTCATAATTCTTTATATAAATAATAAATAATTTAAAAAAATACAACTTCATATATAATTGAAAAAAAAATACACTTTCTAAAACCATCCTTTTTAAAATTAATTTAATGTAAATGTATATTTTTTGTTAAACACGTAGCTGTTGAAGTTTTCACACAACAAACACCTACCGTTACGCTATCTTCCCTGTTGCAGTTGTACATAATCCAACAGTTCCCAAACTTTTCCTTATCTGACCAACTGCAACACAACTGGACTGACGTTTTGTAACAAATATAGAACATAGAAATTATAAGTAAGTTTTCATAATCAAAAACATCTTTTAACATACTTTTTCATACTTCTTTCACCTATTTAATAAAGACAGGCCACTAATATACTAACACCTAGGAAAAGCAATGTATAAAAACTCACATAAATTTATTTGTTATATAATACATCAAATGATATATACACTAATGAGAATCGGGGTGTACGTACATTTCTCTCTAGAAACCATATGTACGTACACATGATTTATGTAGTGCATAAAGTCCACGCATTGTATGTCGTCTAGCAATTAAAGTTGATTGAAATCACTGAACATATTTATCAATAAATTTATCTGCAACATTGAGAACATTTGTTTGGAAACATGGAACATTGGCCTCAGTGTCTATGTGACGCACTGCTGCTTCCCTTTCAAAGGCGTAATTCTACCTCGTGCAGTTGTGCGGAAAAATGCATTTCATTTGCACTCTACTTACATATTACATTTCCTTATTTTATTTAAATGCAGAAATGTATTGAAAAGTCGTTATATTTAAAATACTTAAACTGATTCCGAAATTCAATTTAATCATAGTAAAGTGTGATTATAAATAACAAACCTTTAAATAGAAATTATATAAAAACTATATAAATATAAATAAAACGTATTATAAAAACCAATACATTTCTGTATTTATTTATTTGTATATATAGTGACAAAGGCAAGCAAAGTAATTGATAACTGTCCATTGCGCTTTAACCATAAAAATAGTAAGCAAAATTATTCATTTATTTCATCATATTTTATACAAAAGCTTCAAAAGCTAACATGCCTATTTCTTATATGAATTACGTGTTTGTCGTGGACAAATAAATAGTCTCCGAGTTGTATAAGGACCCTTGTACGAGTCTCATTTCAATCTAAAGAGGTCAATGCAGTTCCTGGAAATATATGTATGTGTAGGGTGGCAATAGTTTTTTAACTCAAAAAGAAAACTTTAAAATAATATATTTAAATATTTAATACTATTTTAACATAAAATTCCGTATAAACATGTATCGTATCTTATTCTATACATGTTTTAATTGTTACATAAATATATTTTTTATTAGTTTTTCAAAAATACGCTAAACCTAATCACAAATTAGCATTTTGCCGTATATATGTGCTTAGTTCTATATTAATTTAAGAAGTAAAACAAAATGCGTTTTCATTAAACGTAACATTAAGTCACAATACCTTCGATATAATAAAAAGGTATCATATTATTAACGTACCTATTTAAATCACGAGAAAATATCAATACACCGCGATCTGTTCTTTTTAAATAATGTCCCGACTAAAACCAATAAAATCATGGTGCTAAGTCAGAAGCTTTCATTGTTGACTTGCAGCGCAACCATTGTGGTTCATTCAGACATACATTGAGATTGCTACTTATGAGTTTGCAGTTTATTCTCAAACTTGTACCATATATTTGGAACCATATACCAACATATTGTAAACAATGTTGTAAAGTTTGGGAAGCATGATCCAAATTGATGCGACTTTGTTTAATAGGAGCTTATACTTACTGAAAATATTAAACTATTAAAGGCTTGCACTCTATTCATTGTTTAGGTTGACAGAGCATAATTCTCTTCTTATACATGGTTCATCCAAACCTTATTCCTAGACTAGACTTCACGAGCGTTCATTTGATATTTGACAGATAATAATTAGACAACTAAAACACATAATATTCAAAAATGTATTTAGGTTTTTCTTTATTTCCTCTGCCGTTGAATTAATTAAGAGCAAACAATGAAATTATTCCGCTCGTAAATTTGCCTTGGCTCAAATTAAGTCAGCACCTTCACTAAATTGTTTATGGTCGGCGAAAGAGATGGCGGCTTGTTACCGATTTTACCGGAACACTTTTATTGGCAATTAGTAGTAATAGTAACGGTGGAGTCAAACGTGGTACACACAACACATAGGTACATACATATAATATATCCGGACAGTATTTTTTTTATTTACTTACCTTTAGTAAATGGGCTCCAATAGAACGCTTTTACTCTTCAATACAAATACAAATATAAATGAAATAAATTTATTAATTTAATAATTATCAATTTGATTTAGCTGCTATATACTGGCATTGTCCACTTACATACTAATGTCATAATAAAATATAATAAATCAACCATGATGTAGAAGAATAGCTGCTGTATAGGGGCATTGTGATCCTATTGTATACCTAAGGGTAAACATAAAATGACATAGATTAAGTCCAAGCCTTTTTATCAGTAAGATATTCATCTAAGGGGCCATTCAAGTATTACGTAAGCAGATTTTTTACAATTATTGACCCCCCCCCCCTTGTCAGCAAAAGTAAGCAAACCTCTTCCCCCTCCCCCCTCAGTGCTTATGTAATCATTGGTACCTATATGCATTTTTCTTTTAATGTATTCTTTTTTTATTGATATAATTGCTGACGTAATCACGATATCGACCCCCCCACCCACCATGTCATCAAAAATAAGCAAAGCAAAGACTCCCCCGCCCCCCTCAAGCGCTTACGTAATACTTGAATGACCCCTAACGTGTAATATACTAGGTAGTATGTATGTAGTATGTACACTAGGATACCTTGAGCTATAGATACAAACAAATATCTACCTAATAAATAAATAGATAAAATATCGTTTATTCAGATACGATTTTAAAATGTAAATCGAAAAAAGCGGTCGAATATACCGGTTCAACCAAGACCAAATCGAAATGAGTTGTTGATTCTCACAATCTTTATTATGTTCCTTTATAACCTTTTTTGATTACTTTGCAGTTAATTTTGTATAATATCTGTGTTTAATATAATAATATTACGTGAAAGAAATGCTGTTTGATTATAGAATACGTTACCTATTTGTAATTTTTACTACTCCGTCTAATTCTACTACATCGAATTGTTTATGAGCGGAGACAAATATACCTTTTTTTGTTATATTAGCTGATGTTAAGCTAGAGTGTGGTCCATGAGTAGAGACAACTACATATTACCACAGACAGATGTCCACTCATCCACTATACCGACTCGAGCAGACATTCTCTGTCCAAATAACATAGTCCTCTCGTTATCTCGGTTACTACAAAACTGTTCCCGAAACGCGACTAGGTCTCTTCACGGATGTCATATGGAGTTAAGAGTCAGACTTCTCTTGTTAATATACGATATATTTTTAATTGTTTATATCAATTTGCGTCATTGCTCAAAGTATATAAAGCCAGGAATCCTTAGAAATTGTATCATTGGACCTTAAGTATATCGATAGATACAATTAAACTCTTAAACCCAATATTTTTTAAAATAGTACATAATTGTTCTTTCTTTGTACTGTCCTTATTCCTATATCCAAGATTTGTATATAAAAACTTTCTGTTTGTAGTTTAAATATGATTGAATTTGTGGGTGTTTTAAGAGCTACATATTTATCTCAAATCCCACGACATAAGCAGAATTAGATAATATAGAAAAGATTGCTCCAAAAAGAATATTTGTCAACTGGATAGGTAGGCAGGCAAAATTCAATATTTACACAACCGTTTTCCTTTATATCTAAATGTTAGAGTATACTTCGATTCATTTAAATTTACCAAAGTATACAACATTTATTAAGCGCCTCTCTTAGCATAGTACGTGGCTTCTTTTACCACATGTAATATAGTAATCACACTCTACCAGATATACGGCACTATATTTTGTATTGTTAGATAGGTAACAAATTTAAATAAATTATTAATATTATAGTTTTGAATAATCAAGTTAAGACAATGGTATACGTCAGCCATACTCAAAGTGTGTTCCGCGGAAGCCTAGGGCTAAAATACTGCAAAAAATACCTACCAAAGGGAGATTATAAGGTTACATCTAAATATTACGTAATATTACATTGCAATATGATTATTCATAAATACATATAAATCGGTTTTTTATAATTGTATTAAGGCTTTATTCTTCGCCAAAAAAGTTTAAGAACCGCTGGTATACGTTAATGACTTTTTTGACTAAAATATAATTAGGTCCTATTAATACGTATTGTAATATTTTATGTAGATTACTCGTTACTGTTGACAGTTATAGAAAATTCAATTAAAGCATGCAATATTAAACACGAGATATATGAGAAAGGAGACGTTATAATCTTGTGCCAACAATACCTTTTTGAATTCCCATTGTAAATGAAGCACTTAGTGATATTAGACGTCAGGTCGGACGTAGACAGGTCATTGTGAATTCATGCAATACACCTAGAAGCATCCGTTAGTGCATTAACAGAGTGACACATATAACACTTTCTAATGGTTCTGTTTTGATATTTAGTTTGTGAATAAAGTTAATTAATAAGGATTACTTTTCTAAGACTACAGTTTTCCCCATTATGCCTCAAAACGCGATTAGGTTAATTCACAACTTCTTTCATTTGGGCTTATTATAATTACTAATATATGATATTTTCTTTGTAATATAATAGTGTTTTGTTCAAATTTAAATTTATTTATTTGCCATAAATATCGTTAGCAACATGGGTACTGAGGTGGGAATTCTCAGGTTTTGAGAAAATAAAATTTTTGAATTACTCTATTTAGTTAATTTGTCAATTTTTTTAAATAATTTTATTTATTCTTACTGATTTATGGACTCATGTGATTTTTTCCAAAAAAAAATGCTAAGTGTTTTCTAAACTTTGAAATAATAGTTTTAATTATATACAAATGAATAATAAAAAAAATATTTTATTTTATTTAAATATAAAAATATAATTGTCACAATGTTTTGTGGCAATAATAAGAACAGAATAAAAACAAGAAAGATGACACTGACAGAATAAACGTCAAAACCCCAAATCTTCTTAAATAAGTATTTTCGGTCTGTAGAATCGACCGCCACAAATACATACACTGAAGCTAAATATTAAACACTAAACCCTAAAAATCGCAAAATTTTTAAACACAAGCACATATATATACGGGACTCTGAGGCCCCCACGTCAGTGTTTACGTGAAATTAAATCCACCTCAGTAGTTAAAGGTTAAAGTAATATTAGTAAGTATCACATATTTTATAAGTTGTGTATGGCATTTGTCTACAATTATTTAGTTTTTCCGTGTATTGAAGAACCCCATACTTCTGCGTAACAAACTAGAGCTATTAATACAATAAAATAAATGTTCAAATTACCGTAAAGCAGCAAAATTAGACAGACATAATAATTTTCATTAATTGCTCATACTACCGCCACGCATTCTCATTTAAAACAAATTATACACCATTCGGGTAATGGATGAAAACGTTGAGTATAATTAATCAAGTGAAGTGACCGTGTAAGTTTCCACTTCGGTTACTGTCCTCCGACCAGAATGCAGGTCATCGTGGTTATTTACATAATGAAAAATATATAAACACGCACGCGCACGAAAAACTCTTTATCACGCTTATAATTTCAACTGTTATGAATATATACATATAAACACGTAACGCATGCTATACCAGCGTGTTTAATCATCATTGTAGCGGCAACACGGCATGGTTGTAGCCCGCAAACTTAATCGACAAATGAGCGTAGGTCGCTAGTGTGGCAGGCTGATCACGTGTATGGCTTATAAATTAGCGTTTTACAAAATTATCGGAAAACAGTATATCATTTCTTATAAGTCAGCTAAATCATAATTAATTAATATAAGTAATCTAAAACAAACGAATAATTTTGTAATTTTAAAACAATTCTATAAATAATTGTCGTTAATCTGGGTTTATTTTCCTAAGCTTAATTATTATATTTTAAGTATTTGAAAACGCGTGTGAAAGTGGGAGTATCAAAAAACAATATATACCTATATTTAAAAAAAAGGTGATTATATGGATAATGCTTCTACCCTTACCTTTAATTTATAAAATAGAGAAGAAAAACAATTTTTTAATTGATACAAATAGTATTATTTTTATATTATTTTTATTTGTAACTTTAGTTTTGTTTTTGACATGAGGGTTTACGCGTTCTTTTTGGGATGTTGCCCGAATACTCGATATTGGCAGAATCGTCTTCATGAGACATCTGAAGCCATTAATAAAGGAAGAAGGAAGCTTTTTATTATTTACTAAAAATAATAGTACTTTTATGCCTATATTATTAGCTTATCTAACGAATCAATTTAGTTAAGTATCATATAACAGTGACAGAAATTAAAACAAAAAAAAAACAATCAATTATCAGTCTCAGCTGAATTTACCTACATATTTTATTTCCCTACTTTTACATGGCTACAATAATATAATACAATTCATAATATCAATAAGAATTATTCCATTTTATACAACTAATATGACTAAGTCGTATACGCCTATTTATACCCATACAGATATGTAATCCCCTACCGCAGTAGAATTAAGTTTCTCGTACATCTCTACTGGGTGTCAGAAGTGAATTACATACATTCAGAGACGAGGGTCAAACCACAAGCTCTTCACTCTACATACATATCCACTTACATTATGTAATGCTAAGTTTATTCTATTGACTCTAATATTTTTAATTTAAAATAATGATTCTTTTATTTACTGAGAGAGTTAGTCTAGTCTGACAAAACCAGTGACCATAGATAGGAATGAATTTGAGTTGAGCTAGAAAATAGTCAGGTATTACAAGAGTCTCCTGTCAATTTAGACGGTAAACATTCATCTTCTCAAACTGACATAGCAGAGTTTGTTCTTCTTCTCAATCTCTATGTCTGCGTCTAACAGTTGCTTCTACTGTGCACACTCTTCTTGTCATACCCGACTACTTCGAAACTAATCCCGAAATGTGACTAGGTTACTTCACAGGTGTTACGCTTGAAAGCGATAGTACTACCCCAAGATGGTGTATTATACCAGCGGTTCTCAAACTTTTTTGGTGGAGCCCTTTTGAAAAGCGAAATTTTTGACGGAACCCCAAAATAAAAAAGTTAGGGGCATTTTTTAATTATTACTATTAAAGTTTAATAAAGGTACAATATTATAATTTAAAAAAAAACTAATGGGATGTATGAAGCTGTTTTTTATTTTTCATCAATCGATTGATATTAGGTTTGATCGAAAAGAGTTGAAGTCTTATATCAGGTTCGGTATAGTGTTCTCGCGGAACTCCCACAAAGGCTTTGCGGAGCTCCAGGGCGTTATTATATTATAGACACTAAGCATACAACAAAGGTACTTGAAGATTTGTACATAGTGTCAACCATGACCACGATCGCTCTACAAAATTAATAGATAAATTGAAATTAAATCTAATATATGTACCAACAGGGGTCTCCTTTAATGATCTACTTGGAAAAATTACCTGTAACAAACAATGTTATTTTATATTAAGTAAAAATACTAATATAAATTCTGTTCAATTAAAATTTTGTTCTAGAAAACGTCCAAAAACAAACTAATTTGGCCTTGATAGATACTATAAAACTATATTACCTGAATATTGATGAATGAAATAGTCGACTCAGTCCCAATTCCAATAGAAAGTATGTCCATTGCTCTTAGACACAAACATACAATAGACTAGCCTTTGTCATTAAGGCTGCGATAGATAACATGAGAAAGGAAAGGAATTAAGATACGTTCGTATCTTGTTACACGTAAAATATCCTGACTTTAAACTAGGAATCTCCACGCCATATAATAACAACACAATATAACATCTAGACTTAAACAAATGCCGACTATTTAATACTATCATATTTATAATATACATATACACTTTAACATTAACAATCGTTGTTGTAATTCAATAAAGCATATTTTGAGTTTTTGAAACATCATTGTACATATGTAGTAATTTTAAAAAATTGATAATCCCAGCCAAGCAGGATAATATAGTTATCATATTGATTAATTTCTATTGAAATGATCTCTGATACTTATCTAATGACTTAAATGCAAGCGAAGCCGCGGGTAAACGTAAGTAATATATATTTGTTTCGACCGGAAATCGAACTTCGAATATGCTTAACGAATTGAAACAGTACAAATAAACTACTACCAACATTTCAATTTATACAAGAGCCGTGATCGCAACAACTGTGTTTCTCAGAAATTCACAAATAACCTATTCCAAAATCGAATTCAATTCAAAATTAATTTTTGTATTAACTGATTAACTTTAATCAAATTTTAATTATCTATAATTAAAATGAAGCCATTTGTGAATGGTAGCCGTATCCCCTGTCAACTGCTGAATTGCATTTGTGGTGTGCGGACGAGGGTCCGAACGGATCCGCACTCAAACCACGTACCCGCTTGTTTAGCCACCAGAATGGAATTACTGGCCTCCGAGGAGATATCTGAAAGACTATACTCAGTTTAATATAAAATTTAGGTTTTTAATTATTTTATAACCAGGAATAGATTTAAAGAGTCATATGTTCATAGTTATTAGCCCAGTATGTCAAACCTAGGTAACTAACTAATACTTTTACACTATAGGAGTTCTTCTCTCTCTTCACATAAATGCGAGAGACTACTTTCACGAACAATTTGACTTAATTTTGAATACATAACTAAAAGTTAAATTAAACCGACATATAGGTTAAATACCCGATTTAGAAACACCTGAAGTCGAAAAAACACCAAAGTTGTTGGTGAAATCGGGCATTAAGTTAAAAAATAACGAATGAATAACTAAATAGCAAGGACTAACTTCTCTTTATTACTATGTACTACTAAGTATTATAAACCACTAATTGAAACTGATACCTAAATAAGGGTCTGTACTTATTTATGTGTTCATTAGAAAGGACTTCGATAGTAAAAGATAAATTACGTACATAAGAAATAAAATAAAAATCTCTACGTAGCGCATATTTAAAATTACTTTTAAAAAATATAACTTCATTTTTGCGGCGAAAGAATGAAATATTAAAAACACAATAACGTTGAAACTTATTTTCAACAAAAGGTATTATTTTCAGGTGAAATTTCATGAAAGTAATATCTGTATAGAGGGAAGGCAATCTTCATATTTCCTCTACAGCTGAACTGTAAAGAATTAACGAGTTGCTCATTGAATTGTGAATAGAAGACATAAATAATTGTTGCAAGCTATTCCGAGATTTTATTTATTTCGTGTTGAATTTAAGGTTGGAGTCTGCATGAAGCGAATCTGTTTGTCTTTTAATATTATTTCTAAATTGATAGTGAAAACACCAATGCTTGATATAGGCATATCATCAATGTGTTGCTCGACTATTGTACAATAATAAATTTTGTCATTTTTGTCATAAATTCACTTCATTACATATAAACAGAAATAATACAAAAATTAAATTGGAATTTTCATATTTTTTAGTTAATAGAAACAAAATAAAGATAAAAGAATGAAGTAAGCAAGTGAGAAGTATAAATTAAATATCCAATGAAAGTTAATACGAAAGAAACTTTTTTTAAAATTCCGCTTTAAAAATCGCTTTCCGCTACACTAGCCGATGACTGCACCCTTTGCGTGCTTTAGATGAATTAGCATAGCCAGAGAAGGAAAGCTGATATAAATGCCTGCCAGAATAATTTAAAGCACTCCCGCAGTGTATGAAATTTGAGTTTAAATTTTTTAAAAAATTTATTCAGCATTTAATTTTACTATATTACATTTTAAGGCCCTTCCTTTTATTTCTTTTTAACAAAACAACTGAAAAAATGCAAAAAAAAATATATTTTAGCTTTATTTATTTTCCTTATAAATATTATTTGTATGTAGTGTATGTATTGCCTATTTTTTTCTCTTATCATTGCAACGTGATTATCACTCTGACAAAGATTAACTAGTTGATAAGGTGTTTTAACTTAACTTCTATGTTTTGTGAATACTACTTAAATCTACTATTTATTTTAAATGTCATAACACGATAAAACATACAAAAAACGTGTTGTCGTTTTCTTACCCAGGACAATAAATACTAAAGAATTTATTCAACAATGAAAACATGTTATACAAAGAAATACTAAATAAAAATCATGACAAAGATTTTTCATCAAATAATATTTCCTTTAAAAGGGAAAACGGAAGAAAATTTAAATCAATTTCAATGTCCGTTTCAATGAAATGCTAATAACGGTTCTTGTTTACAAAATATTTAAATTCAAAGGCCGAATACAGATCTCGTTTTGAATTCACAGAATTAATATTATTATCAATTTTCTTATGAAACATTTGTTTAACATATTTGAAATGACGCGATAAGAAAAATCATTAAACGTAACTGAAAAAGAAACTAACAGATCCATGTATGTAGATGTACTTTTTTTAGCGCATATGTGAGTTAGATAGGTAGCTTTTTTATTAATGACCTCAGATGTGAGAAATTGTAGAATTCTAATTTACACGTACCTATACCATATGTTTTCATTCTCTGGCCTTAGATCTACAATAAAAAGGAAAATATCTGTTTAGAATTGAAACTCATAAATGCATATATCATCACACATATTAAATAACATTTCTGTTGAGAAAGTTTTAGGAAGAGAAAGGAGACCTACCTTGCACGAACCGAACTGCTTTCTTGGCAGGCCTGCCCGTCGTTTGATGTCGCTGGTTCAATTGCTGTTCTCTCAGCACATGTAAAAGTTAGGTTCTAAATTTACTTCGTAAGCACTAACTTATAGTATTTTGATTGACTTGATGTTAACTTTGTTTGAGCTTGCATACACACACGCACTGACAGAATGACACAGCAGGGTTAAAACAGCGCACGCGTCTTTTTTATTAGCGAATTTTTGGTGGGCTTAAAGAAGGTAATAAGGAAAAGGATATATAAATAAATATGTGTGCGGGTAGTGTGTAAAATGGCGTGAAGGCTTGGCTTTATTTGATGACCCCAAGACTGTACGAATAAATAAAAGGTTAGGTTAAGTTAGAGTTGGCTCTGTATTAAGTACGACGGCCGTTATAGCTTGTCTTTTTTTTAAATTGACACAAACTAAAGCGTTACCAGCGTGAACAATCTCTCTGCATCAAAACATACCAAAATGTAATAACAATAAAGTTAAAATAATTTGCGTAATTAAGTAAAATTTATTAAGAGAGTTCTTGAATATTAACTGTTATCTGGCAATAGTTTTGAAAGTTGAGAAAATACGAGCAAACGTAACTGCATCGTAACAGAGTTTCAGTTTTAATGGAATTTTAATCGTTTATCGCAGTCGTTCTGTTTATATATCTATTTTACTTTACGTAAGAATTCTAGTCACGTTTACAAATAGTTCCAGCTTGTAAATAGTTTGCTAGAACCTAATCTACAGCCACTTAACATGCTAATATAAAAATGGATGTGGATTCTGTAAGTTAAACGCAGAAGCAGGTTCTATGCAGCATTACCTTCATGAAACCTACAGGCTGTTAATACTTGGATATACTACATTGTATATTGTGCAGGAATTTATTTATGCGTATCTGGTTCGTCTTTTGTTTTATTTGTACTTAAGTTAGTTTGATGTTGTAAAGAACTCTGTTCCGGGTTAAAGAGATCACTACGATAGGACACACTTATTTCACTGTTTTCGCTCACTTACAAGCAGATCCTCATGTATATGGGGCATTCTTTTACAAACCGAACACCTTTCTGACCGACACATTTTTGATTTGACTGAAACTTTTTTTACAGGTTCTGTATTGAAAAAAAAGAGACCCGTATTTTTTATTTTTTTACTTTTCACAATATTTTAGACGCTAGCCAGGATTGAAAATTCGCGATTTTGATGATTTTGGGCTTGAAGAGTAATTTTCAAAAATTCACAACTCCGGTTCTATTTGTGATACAGACAGGTTTTTTATATCATTTTAAAGGTAAAAGAACAAGCTTTAAGAATAAAATATTTTTGAGAAAAAATTATTAACAATTTAAGATTGTTATTAACGATTGAAGTTTATAAATTGATTTTTAACAATTGCCCCCACCTCGTATCGAGTTTTAAGTATTACCATCGTTTTCTACGTTAAATTTTCTTTCAAAAACAGATTTTTAATCGATGGACAAATTATTACTACTATCGAAAAAAAATTAATTAACATAGCGCGCTGCTTCGCATATAGTCCAATCAATGAACAAAAAAAGTGGAAAAAAATCTAATCCGGACAAAAAAAATACAGTCGTATAGGAAAAAAAAAAGAATATGAGTGTCTGTGTGGAGCAACTCGCGCCGGGATGGCGAATCTAACCTAAAAAATTCCGAAATTTCGGAAAAACGGTTTCTTTTTAATAAAAAAAAAACAATGTATCCGATCAGAAAATGTTAAATTAGAAAGTTGTAGGTATTAAAAAAACACATCGATTCGTTTTTGTTGAGTTTAATTCGGTGCATAACTTATCGAGTTATTTTTAAAAAATCATCGAAAATGACCATTTTTTGTTTTTATAATTTTTTTTTTAATTTATGGTATCTTTTTTTTTTAAATTCACCTAAAAGGTAGGTATTTACTAGCCATATAAGCTAGTTTTTGTAAAATTAAAAAATATTAATTTTTTACCGAGATACATCAAGTTTTCTAAAAAAAGGTGTCTTCGGAAAATGGCCACTCTTGCCCTAGGGAAGGTTATAGAAAATCGTCCGGGTACGCATTTTCTTCGTGAAGAGTTGTACTTTCATACTATTAAAAAAGGTAATCGGTTTTTTAATTTTTAAGTCCCAAAAATGACTTTGAAAAATTTTGGGCCATATTTTTTTCACTTTTATTTTTTAAATATCGGCTGTGGCTTAAATAGGTTACTCGCATTTCACGAATTTATTTGATTGATTTAGCTGCAGTTAATAATGTTATTCTGAACGGGGTACTTTTAATATGATATTGAGATATTAATCAAGTATTTTTTTTATACAATGATGTGTTTTAATTATATGTACTTATTATTGATATTATGTTTTCTATTTGTTATAAAGCCTTCTCGACGAAGAAATAAAAGTATTTAATCAAAAATATATAATATTAATGTATATTCCAAAGAAAACCGATGAGAAACAAGAAAGAAAGGCGCGCAGTATGGCCCGCACGCCTATGCGAAGCAGCGCGCCATGTTAATTAATTTTTTTCCGATGGTAGTAATAATTTGTCCATCGATGAAAAATCTGTTTTTGAAAGAAAATTTAACGTAGAAAACGATGGTAATACTTAAAACTCGATACGAGGTGGGGGCAATTGTTAAAAATCAATTTAAAAACTTCAATCGTTAATAATAATCTTAAATTGTTAATAAAAATTTTTCAAAAATATTTTATTCTTAAAGCTTGTTTTTTTACCTTTAAAATGATAGAAAAAACCTGTCTATATCACAAATAGAACCGGAGTTGTGAATTTTTGAAAATTACTCCTCAAGCCCAAAATCATCAAAATCGCGAACTTTCAATCCTGGCTAGCGTCTAAAATATTGTGAAAAGTAAAAAAATAAAAAATACGGGTCTCTTTTTTTTCAATACAGAACCTGTGAAAAAAGTTTCAGCCAAATCAAAAATGTGTCGGTCAATTTTTGCCAAAATCTGTTCGGTTTGTAAAAGAATGCCCCATATAATATCGCCTTATTTACCATTATTATAAAGAGGAAAGATTTGTATTTTTGTATGTTTGTAAAGAATTGTCTCAAAAACTACTGGACCAATTTCAAAAATTCTTTCACCATTAGAATGCTACATTATCACTGATCAATATAGGCCATATAAATTACGGAAGGATAAACGTCACTGAAAGCGACGTTGAAATATGAAACATCATTAAACTTCATAGTACTTTATATCTTCATTACTAAGCGAACGAAGTCGGGGGCAACAGTTAGTTTTTTTTATAAATCGAGTAACTTTAATAAGGTAATTATTTTATATCCTCGGGGCAACACTCGAAAACACTCGATATTTTAATTGAATTCGTGTAACGCCCGCTCCTTTGGCGATTTCTCCAAAGGATTTGATTACAGGAGTCGTTTTAATAAATTGTCCTTTATCTCTGTTTTCTCTAATTTCTTTATTTTCAAACTAATAAAATATTGTTTTAATTAATTCGCGAACGTGATTTAACAAAGCAGTAGAACGTCTTTTAAATTTGGCCTTAGCTTTACAGACGTTGTGGTCTCGGTAAGACGTTTGTACTGAATAATTTAGCCCTACTTTTTAGTTTTGCAGTAAAACGTCTGCAAACCTTTCGAAATATTAAGTTAATGGAAATAAACTGCAATAAAATGTATTTCGTATTTTTATTATAGCTACTATACTAATTCTGCTTTCTCTCTTGATCTTCACTTTGGTTCATTGAAGATGGAAAGCTGACTATTCTACTATCTCCAGGTTGATAGCTCCTGGTCCAACATCTTCGGTTCCAACCACGTTTCCCTTTCTGCTACAAGTTTTGCCTTCTAGAGTTTTTGTATTGTTCTTCCTAACTTAGAATTTTAACCTGTGTGGTTGCGCCGTGGATCTGATCTAATTTTAATTCTTGTGAATTAGGTATTATTGAGAATTATGTGACTTATGAATTATTTACTTTTATTTCTTTCAGTTTTTTTTGTTAATTATTTTATATACAGGCTACGATTGGCGAGTTTCTTGTGGTCTTCTCGTCATACGCCTTTCCGAAGCCATTGTAGAGTCTGACGATGAGCAAGCGCACGCCTTTAGTGCCTATACTAATAAACTATTTTCATTTCATTTCAATAAATTACTTGATAGAAATAACCCTAAAACATTTAAAGAAAATATCCTTCAAATATGTTAGCTAAATCTCAATTCAAAAGTATATGAAAGAAGCTAATTTACATGACCCTCGCAGTATCAGGCGCGTCTATTATTTATGTTTATTAAATTCTCTTCCCCGAAGGACTTCTGAGAAAATATTCTCTCACAATGACACTTAGAAGAATACGCGGCAAAATTCATTACGGCCAGTCTAAATTTCATTATTATGCTTCCCTCGTTTATTTTGCTTAGGGAATAATAATGAATGAAATGAAAATAGATTGCAATTTTTTATCGTGACCCGCTATCTTTTTTTGGATAATCTTCAAGAAAATTTATTTTTTATTTATTACTGTTTTATACATTTTTTTTACATAAAAATTTACATAAATTACTTAAAAGAAATAAAAAGGGATATATGTAGATATGGTGAAATTGAATAAACATTTATTACCCAAACAAAAACATTGAAATGCCCCAATAAATATCTATACTATCTATACTATTATATAAAGAGGAAACATTTGATTGTTTGTATGTATTGAATAGGCTCCGAAACTACTGGACCGATTTGAAAAATTCTTTTACCATTAGAATCGTAAAAAATCCCTGATGAACATAGGCTATAGAGTATTTTCAATTGTTTTTTAAAGAAATATTACATTTTAAGTTCACACAGTGTGGAAGGCATTCTCTGTTGACTGAAATATGAAACATCATTAAACTTCATAGTACTCTATATCTTCATTATTACGCAGACGTAGTCGCGGGCAACTGCTAGTCTATACTATTATATAAAGAGGAAACATTTGATTGTTTGTATGTATTGAATAGGCTCCGAAACGACTGGACCGATTTGAAAAATTCTTTAACCATTAGAATCGTAAAAAATCCCTGATGAACATAGGCTATAGAATATTTTCAATTGTTTTTTAAAGATATATTTCATTTTATTTCAAGTTCACACAATTCGATGTCTATGATATTTCTTTTTTTTTTTTGTTCCATTTTAAGGCAAAGGGATCGAGCCCATACAGCCAGATATATTGTATTTCACTTTATTTTAAGTTCACATTGCAATTCATATCTAATTCAATGAAAATAAAAGCGAAAGTTCTCTCGAAATCCGCTTGACATACAAAGATGAAATTCGACAGGGAGATAGTTTATAGTTAGTTGACGTCTGCAAAGAACGGATTTTGTAAAAGGGCCAGATTAAGGAGTTGTAAGGGCTCTCGCAGGTTTGTATATTTTTTGCTACAAACTAGAAATTTGACGGAGAGGCAGTTAGTAGATTTTGCAACAGGGGTGTAGAAGGCATTTTCTGTTGACTGAAATATGAAACATCATTAAACTTCATAGTACTTTATATCTTCATTATTACGCAGACGTAGTCGCGGGCAACTGCTAGTCTATACTATTATATAAAGAGGAAACATTTGATTGTTTGTATGTATTGAATAGGCTCCGAAACTACTGGACCGATTTGAAAAATTCTTTTACCATTAGAATCGTAAAAAATCCCTGATGAACATAGGCTATAAAATTATTTTCAATTGTTTTTTTTTTAAAGAAATATTACATTTTAAGTTCACACAATTCAATGTCTATGATATTTCTTTTTTTTTTTTGTTCCATTTTAAGGCAAAGGGATCGAGCCCATACAGCCAGATATATTGTATTTCACTTTATTTTAAGTTCACACAATTCGAAGTCTGTGCCTAATTTTGGCGGGCAAATGTGCTGTCAGTTTTTCAATTGTTTTTTAAGATATATTTCATTTTATTTTAAGTTCACATTGTAATTCATATCTAATTCAATGAAAATAAAAGCGAAAGTTCTCTCGAAATCCGCTTGACATACAAAGATGAAATTTGACAGGGAGATAGTTTATAGTTAGTTGACGTCTGCAAAGAACGGATTTTGCAACAGGGCCAGATTAAGGAGTTGTAAGGACTCTCGCAGGTTTGTATATTTTTTTGCTACAAACTAGAAATTTGACGGAGAGGCAGTTAGTAGATTTTGCAACAGGGGTGTGGAAGGCATTTTCTGTTGACTGAAATATGAAACATCATTAAACTTCACAGTACTTTATATCTTCATTATTACGCAGACGTAGTCGCGGGCAACTGCTAGTATTATATAAAGAGGAAACATTTGATTGTTTGTATGTATTGAATAGGCTCCGGAACTACTGGACTGATTTGAAAAATTCTTTCACCATTAGAATCGTACATTATCCCTGATGAACATAGGCTATAGAATATTTTTAAAATCGTTAGGGATCCGTATGAAAACTTCAGTAATGTAACTCAAAGTGTGAAAAAAAATCATTATATTGCGTACGCTGCGGAAATTATTGACAATAGAGCAAAGTGATGTACTACAGTTTTGTAGAGGACATTAATATCTACAAAAAGTCAGCAACACCATAAATCTAACTATTACAGTTATGTCTCAATAACTGCTTTTTCATGTTAAAATTCATAGTACTTTATATCTTCATTATTACGCGAACGAAGTCGCTGGCAACAGCTAGTATAATATAAATTACGCATTTTTATCAACCATAAAAGCTTAATAAAACGTTTAATAAAAAAAAACCTAAGAATAATATTGAATCATAAATTTTATTCGCTTCACACATTGAATATCAGGAAACAATAAAATTATACAACAATACAAACACACCAGACTCCAATATGAAACGTAATGGATGCCGTAAAAAAGACTTGAAATAATGTTGAGTCTATAGGCCAGTGATTCTCAACTATTGTGTGCCACGAAATGTTAAAATTGTGCCGCCAAATTTTAGATATATAATAATGTTAATATTGTTAAACTAGCTTTTACCCGTGGCTTCGCTCGCATTTAAGTCATTATCATCAGATATCATTGCAATAAAACTATACTCAATATTTTACTATAGTCAATTGGAAACTATAGTAAAAAATTATTATTATTTTTTTAATAAAAAGTATCCTATGTTACTTCTAGTACCTCCAAAAATATGTGTACAAAGTTTCATGATGATCGGTTAAGTAGTTGTTGCGTGAAAACGTAACAAACAAACTCACATTCATATTTATAATGTTAGTAGGGATAAAATTATTTTAAAAAATTTCTTTGTGTGCCGCCAAATTTTGAAATCGTTAAAAGTGTGCCGGAACAAAAAATCAAACAAAAGAATCACTGCTATAGGCTATGCCAGGGTTGTCCAAGTCATAGACTGATGCAGTGCGATATTTCTCTAATTCTAGTATTATTTTATAGTTTATCTACACTTAATATTCTTCAACTGACACAATTTCATAGAAAATTAATCTTCTTTTTTTTATTATTTACTTTTAGTAATTGGGCTTCTATAGAGCGCTTTTACTCGTCAATACAAATACTAATATAAATGTAAATTTATTAATTCAATAATTATCAATTTGATTTAGCTGCTGTATACTGGCATTGTCCACTAACATACTAATGTCATAATAATATATAATAAATCTACCATGATGTAGTAGACTAGCTGCTGTATAGGGGCATTGTCATCTTATTGTATACCTAAGGGTAAACATAAAATGACATTGGTTATATCATCATCATAATAAAAAGAGCCATGACTTAGACAACCTTTAAAAATCAAATCCTTTGTTGCATAGAATATAACCATGACACTACTGCATGTCGTCCCTAGGGTACTGTTACGTCGTATATGTAATGCAAACTATAATAGTACATGTTATATTTGATTTAAGACCTTACTATTCTTGGTTATTTGCACAAACCCATTTTAAGTTTTATATATCTGGCTGAACCGACATCGGAAATATAAAATGGTTCATCAGCGGCTCCCTCTTCTTTAATTTTAAGTTTTGTAGATATAGGTAAGGCACTATGGGTCTGATATATATTTACAGATAAAAGCCCCAAATAAAAAAAAAGTTATTTTGTGGTTCAAAAGTTAAAAGACGCCCTCTGTAGGTAACTTTTAGTATTAAAAACTGATCTTAACATTAATTAGTATTTCAATGTACCTAGTCATAGACAGTTTCCCTATTTAATAATAATAATTTATAATATTATTAAAATTTACAGCTTACGTCATTCTTCCTCTTCACTCGTATATGACTATAGCTGTCGTGGGACAAGGATAAAAGACATTCAAACAATTTGTATTATTCGTTTTTTTGTATTTCTCCTCTAATAAGCAGCTAAATAATGTTTTTTACTTGTAAATAACAATTGAATTTAACAATTTATATCGTAGATAGAATAATTTGTATTTCACATCAAGCTAAAGTACTTTATTAAACTTCGTGACAGCTCCGTTTCTCTAAATCAAAATGGCTCCAGTTATATAATTGTCGTACGCTACGGATGAGAACAACAGACATATTGCTTGTCGCTTACAATACGTACACTAAATTACGTTGCAACTTTTTAATATAATGCGTAATAATATCGTGGCCAACGCGATTCATGGTATGTTAATTACTATTGTCATTACACCTAAGTGTATTCTATTATTTAAAGTTGCGTAAAGTTGTATAATAACTTGTCAAATGATATTAAAGTATTTAATTTAGAACTTAAAATATACATAAACAAATGACATACAGTACTTGATATATATTGTTAAAATTAACAATATATATCATAAAACTATTAAAGCTGCTGCATATTATTGTATAATATTATTAAGTATAATAGAATGGTGTAAAAGAATAACAGATAACTTGCAAACGCACACTAAATGATCGTACAACAAATAAAAGAGAAAATCCCGTTCTCATTAAAATAGGCGTTCGCCGTGAAAGATTCTTTGTGTGCAGTTGGAAGGGGGTTTCCTCAATATGTAGGCACGCGTCGAAGGAAGGAAACCCTTTGTCATGAGCTCGTGCTAGCTGTTTCTATTTTAACAATTCCCTTGTTTTTACTCGCGAGTTTTAATGTAAGTTTTGCTTCATAGGAAATATTTTTGTATGATTCTTTACTATCGGATTGATTAACAAGTATTATAAAAAATATATATAATGATTATTAAGTTGTAAACCTAAAACTTTCCAGTCACAATCGAATTATAGTAAAACTTAAAAACGTAAGTTAAGTTAAATAATGTACGTATAGAAAACAAAGTAAATTAAAACGAAATATATTTTAGTCTAAATATTAAACAAAAGAATATACTTGATTAACAAGCACTTCATATCGTTTCATTTTTAGACAACCATTCAAAGTTATTTTCGTTTCCAATACACTTCCGTTTGTTTCGTTTATTTGTAGAATTTAGGAAATAAAATGAAAAATGATCCCACGTATTTACTCCCCCGCTGTTTGTGTCGTCAAATATATTTTCCCATTGTAAATAACATATTGTATTAAGAGAGAATTAATTAGAAAACAAATGAAATATAATATCTAATTTATTAATATTTATTATTTTTCTTGCTAATATAGTTCATCTGTCTTCTATGTAATAAGGACTAATGCTTATTTAGTCTGTCGAAGAACTGCATAAAACGTATATGAAGACCTTAATACCTGAAAAATATATATATATTCCTAATATCACATTTTCGGATTCAAACGTCTATAGTGATATATACATAGTAGTAATGATATATAAAAAAGAAAGCTTACGGAGGGTTTTTTCACGTGAACCACGTTAAATGCAAGGCTTTCAAAATATCAGAATAAAGTTACCAAAACAAAAGCTATTGTAAGTCGCTTTAAATTTCATAATTATGTCAACATATTACCGCGCAAAATCTTATTAGAATAAGACATTTTCAATCTCATCTGGCTTTTATCAAAATATGTTTTTTTTAATTTAAACTCTACCGACCTCTCATGATCTAGTGGGAGTTAATATGAAAATACAAACCGTTACATAGGTTTCTAAAGACAAAGGTATAATGCCACCAGCTGTAGGCTTTATGGGCCTCTTAGCTTTTTCCATTACAAACACCAAATTCTTCTTAAATCGAATCGGCGTATTCAACCAATTCATTCCATATATTGAATCGATTACAAGTTGACTCTGAAACGTGCAGTTAGCAAAAAGTTAACAATAATAATTAGACAATTTATATTTTAATTAACTCACCTCAAACCACGCTTCATTCCCATAAAAACAATACAGGAAAAGTTCTAATAAAATACAGAAAATAAAAAGAACCATTGATGCAAATTCCAAAGAAAATAAGTTTAACTGAAAGAAATGAGAAACTCAATGCTTCAATTCGGACACATAGGTTGAATTAAAATTATTAGTTGTGCGTTACAAAATTTATTTGCGCCATCTATCGGTTATATTTAAAGTTAAACATTAGTCGTTAAAAAAAATAAACTTACATCAACAATTTTAAATGCAGCCATGCACAGGATCCAACCGCCGATTGTAAACTGAATAACAATCGGTATTCCGAATATATCTTGGAATTGTTGTACGATCCTACAATATATTTCTATTACAATAAAATAAACATTTCCTTTATAAATAAAACATGTATTAATACGTATGAATGTAATGTTTTTAAATTATTTTACATTGATTAGTGCATATTTACTTACATACAAATATTTTTATAATGTTCCAGTATTAATTTAAAATCACTATGAAGTAACTCTTCATAGTTTTCTTTATTAGCTTTTAAACACTTCTCTGGTAGATTTTCCAAATTGTTTCTAAAATTTTATATTTATATTCAATTAATATATAAACATATGTAAAATATATGTAGCGATGGGAATATATTTACTAATCATTTCACTATTTGGTTCTTGCAGTGAGCGTGTTAATTTAGCTACATTTTTATTTTATTGAGTTTTATTTTGATGATACACTCTATTGAAACATCAAGGATAACAATTTTACTTTCAAATACGAAATTATCCTTTGACAAAATAGTGCCTTTAAAAAGTCTATTTCTATTCATGCCTGTGTGGGTATTATCTACATTACCTAAGTATTTTAATTTGAGTTTGGCATTGATGTAAAATAGTTCCCATAAAAGCATCCATAGTTGTATTAGCAATACCAGCCAACGTTGTCAAAATGTACGAGTACACTAAATATATTTCAAAGCTGAAAAGAAGTTGTTTTTAAATACATTACCACGAGCAACAATCACATCGTCGTTTAACAATCTCCCAAGACATTTTGACTTATTTTACAAGGGAGTAACAAAAACTGTTTTCTTAATAAAATTTTATGGTCTAATTAGTAATGACACGTGGACTGTGTTTGCTAAGCAACGATATGTTTTTAAGAAACCCTAGAACACATTAGAGTGCGTGCCTCACCCTGGCTCTGACCTGTAAGGTACCTAATCAAACCTACAAACCTTAATTATCTAGGTACTAACTATTATACAATACTTAATATCCGTAAGAAAGTTCACAGTCAACACACAAAAAAATGCGATCAAAACAAAAAGATACATATCATATACATTATACATACAGATATAGGGTGTGAGTGTAACCTTTTTGTATGATAAAATTAACCGGGATAAGACCGCGGGTATAGTTTGCTAGTTACATATTATTTTAGACTGCTGTTCCATCCTGAGCCCATGGCTGGCTACGCCCATGACTTTACCACCTGAGCTAGAAAACCCAATCACGGAAATTCGAAATAAAACCTGTCTCGCTTTTAACTAAAACCCTAAACAGTAACCCACAAGTGATCATTAATATTACTAAATAAAATACATACACAAAGGGTTCATTGGGATCATAACCTCCCATCCAAAAGTAGAATTCAACAAATCTGTCCTGGTAATGCTCCACTACTGGAAACACTAACCATAAGGTGCACGTCACAATGGCTGTACTAAAGAAAGCTGTTACAAGCCATTTAGCTTTATGAGCTGTTTGCTGCAATAGTCGTTGCGAGAAGACATCTGATTGGTTGAAAAGAGGATCTGAAAAAATAACTTGCATTGGTAAATTGAAATATGACACGTATATCATCGTTGTTAAAAACACAAACAAGATACGAAAGCTGCAAACCTTTCGAAAAAATAAACACGGTAATAAGCCGCAAAAGCTTAAATTGACTACACGTGTAATCTAAGACCCCGTATCTGTCCTTAAAAGCCATTCATTGAAAATTATCTCTATATCATATAGGCAGAAACAATAGACAGTCGATTTGTCGCCTTCCATCATACTTACAACTCTTTTATTCCATTAAAATGCTCTATTTTCTTCTTACACGTTCTACGATTAAAACCATTACATTAATAATATTAAAATAATTTAAAAAATAACAAAACATAAACTTGAATGCTGAAAGTCGTTACATTAAATGCGAGAGCATTAAAATTCCCAACTTCGTCAAAATCTAAAGAGCTCCCGGAGGAAAGAACGATTATAAAAGTCATGTTGATATTAACATTAAACAACAGAACTTTTAAAACATAAAAAAGAGAAGTTTTTTCAGATTTCATTTTTATATACTTTAAATAATATTTATATATCTCGTACGTAAGTTACTTTACAGTAATGGTAGTCATGGTGATTCAGATCAAAAACGTCGTGTGAAAAAATAATTTTAAAAAATAACGCTCTAGTCTACCTCATAAAAGTTTTCAATTAAGTTTGAACATGCTTACGTACAAAATTTTAAACTGAGAAAACCCTTACCACAATAAATATCTACATACATGGACCAAAATTTCATTCAAAATAATTAGTTTCCGTGTATTGCAATGTTTTATTTATGCTTGTATTTTACATTTTAATTAGTAATAATTATAATAAGCTATTAAAACACGTATATATTGTACACTAGCTGTACCTTGCGCACGTTGCTGCGCCACCAACTAAAATAAATTCGAAGAAAAGACATTACACAAATATTTAATTCATCTTGAGTCATTTTATTGATTTTATACATTTGACAAGAATATTGTCTGTTCAATGTGAGCTGTCATAAACTGTCGCGGCAATATATGAAATTCATTGGAATTTCAGTGGCGCCAACTGTCGAAAATTGATCGTACCAACTCAGAAACCTTCGTGGGCTCATGCACAACAACTTTGCTAAAAATCATCACAAGATCAAATGCATAGTTTACGATTGTATAAAGGACTTATAAACGAACATTCATTTTCATATATATAGATATACTAGCTTTTACCCGCAGCTTCTCTCGCATTTAAGTCATTAAATAAGTATCAGAGATCATTTCAATAGAAATAAATCAATATGATTCCAAACAGCTGAAACTATAGTCAGTTGGAAACTATAGTAAATTTTTTAATAAAAAGTATCCTGTGTTACTTCTAGTACCTCCAAAAATATGTGTACAACGTTTCATAATGATCGGTTAAGTAGTTATTGCGTGAAAACGTTACAAACAAACTCACATTCACATTTATAATATTAGTAGGGATTAAAACAATGTCACTTTTCCCATACCGTCAAAATAGCTAGTCATTGAAGCGATGTCGCGCGCCCTCGTATGAAACGCAATCTGTTTCGCTAATGATGTTATATGACAGAGCAACAGAAACATAACCCGTGCGAGTAAATCCATGTCATTTCTCACCTGAAAGTGACTTCCATTATAAATAAAATCTCACATGTTTATTTTGTACAAACTAGCTGCTGCCAGCGACTTTGTTCGCGTAATAAAGATGATGTAAAGTATTATGAAGTTTAATGATGTTTCACATATCAGTCAACAGAAAATGCCTATCACACACACCCCTGTCGCAAAATCATTTCTTAGACAATGTCTACTGCCAAATTTTTTACTGTAATTTACATAACCTATATTAATCAGCGATTATCATTCAAATGGTGAAAGAAATTTTGAAATCGGTCCAGTAGGTTTGAGCCAATTCGTTGCAAACATACAAAAATACAAATCTTTCCTCTTTATAATATTAGTATAGATAAAATACATTAGAATCTGCTTGTAAGTGAGCGAAAACAGTGAAATAAGTGTGTCCTATCGTAGTGACATCTTTAACCCGGAACAGAGTTCTTTACAACATCAAACTAACTTAAGTACAAATAAAACAAAAGACGAACCAGATACGCATAAATAAATTCCTGCACAATATACAATGTAGTATATCCAAGTATTAACAGCCTGTAGATTTCATGAAGGTAATGCTGCATAGAACCTGCTTCTGCGTTTAACTTACAGAATCCACATAGGCGTAACACCCTTAGATGTCTTGATAAACTACTTCCTGCAAGGGACACTGTGAAAGGATTTGTGTAAATAAAAATGCATATTAAAATGTGTCTATTCGAGAACATATTTTTGGTAATTAAAAAAACCTTATGTGAATTATTATCGCGTTTATTTTGATTACATATGACCAAAATTTGTTTAATATTAAGCTAGTATTTACAATGTGGTCCGTAAATAAAAATCAAATTAAAATACATATAAAAAAAATTGAAATTATTTAAAATAAACTCCACAGTAAGCCGTATAATGTGTTTTTTTTTTATTATATTACTTAATACAAGTTTTAATAAAAATACTTACTGATGATATTTCATCAAAATCTACTAAAATTAAGCCCATAAATAAACTATTGCATTGCTTAAATTCGTATTTTTATTCAGTAGGTAGGTATACCATGACAAGCCCTGGCTAATATATAAAACTTAATAAATATTTTTTTATTATTTATGGTATTATTATTATGGTTATTATATTAATATTTACTATTATAATTTAAAATATATATTTAAAAGTCAATAGAATACTTTTTTTAAAAAAGTCTGTATGCTGTTTAGTATTCAGTTTATTTTGAATTCTTAATTCTTTAATAATCAAAATAAAACGGTCATGACATAGCACAACCAATTAAACAAAAGAATGAATAATGAAATAAATGAATATCGTCTTCACGTCATGTTTATTGCGATGACATTTTAATTATGATCCTAAATATCTTTGACATAACACTGACAGCTGCTTCATACAATATGCAACAAACATCAAAGAGCCCAACTGAAATTAATATCTTGGAGTGAAAATTATTTCCATCTAAAATTGAACGAGGAACATATAGTACATACATATTGTACATTTATATACTTACAAGCTTATTTCATCTTTTACATAGAATTCTCGTTTGTTTTTTATCTACGTATGATGCTTTTGTTTTCGATAGTCATTTCCTTGTAGATCAAGTGTTAAAATTATGTTAATTTAAGATACAACGTTGTGTAATCTGTACTAATATTATAAAGAGGAATAATTTGTATGTTTGTAACGAACTGGTTCAAAAACTACTGGACTGATTTCAAAAATTGTTTCACTACTTGAATGCTACAATATCACTGATCAATATATGATATATAAATTACAAGAAAAAAATGAGGATCCATACTAAAACTACAATAATGTAACCCGAGGTTGCCGAAAATCGCCATAAAAGGCAGGCGTCGTTGAAATATGAAACATCATTAAACTTCGTAGTACTTTATATATTCATTAATACGCAAACGAAGTTGAGGGCAATAGCTAGTATAATATATATTGGAATTCTTTGAGATGACGTAGACCGTGTATATTAAAATTTTGTCTTCATTAGACATCTGAGGCAATTAATAAAAGAAGAAGATAATATATATTTATAAGATAAAATGTAATTCATGATTTAATAGCTTAAAATATCTTATAACCAAAATAATTATTAATATAATAATAAAACCAATAAACAATACTAATTTATAATAATTGACTATTTCCTATTATTCAATTACGGCTGTCATTTCTTCGATTTCCGTTCAATAAGCTATACCAATTCATTCTAATTGGTTAATCGGATTTAGGATAAGGAATAATAATACAAAAAAGTAGCAGGAAGTTTCTGTTCTAGCTTACTATCTGACAAATACCTAATAACTATAAAACTAGATAATATTACTCTAAAACTACCCCATTTTCTAGGAACAAATAGAACCAGCATCAAACAGAATAGGAATTTAGGAAACAAGGAATGTGTGTAGTGAGGTGTTACTCTCGACAGCATTGTACGAAACACAATAGATACGAGAAATGCAACTTGTAATGTATGCAAATAAAAACATATTTCGCTTTGTTTATGTTAGTTGTGATTACACTTTTAAAATTGTATTTTGTACAGATAATAATATTAATGTTTCAATTATTTCGCTACAGATGGCGTGGCGTACCACATTAAGCATAAACTTCAAGACATTTGTAGCCAATAGAGTCAGTGGACTGTATCAAATGAAAACTCTTGAAAATTGTATTTACACTATATTATCAATCTCTTATAATCTAAGCACACACATCCGTTCCCATTCGCAACCAACATCGAAGTCCTCATTCGCACGTCCCTCGCGTTCCTCTTTTCTTTCATTCCAAATTCAAATTTACAGTTTTATTTATAAAAATATATATACTATTAACATCTCTTCCGCAACCTCTTTTCTGTCGACGACAACATTATTTCGTCATATACTATTATATTATAAAAATCTCGTGAACAAAAACAATTGATTGTTTCAAAATTAAATTCTCTCCTATTTTTCTTTTGTATACAAATGCTGGTTTTACACAAATATTATTACAATATTTATTACAAATATTAATACAGGTTAACAATAATAATATTTAAGTTAATGCTACCTTATTATAAATATTTAATTAAGATAAATAAACATCTAACAGAATCGTGAGATTTTATGATTCAGTAATTTTAAAAAGGAAAAAAAAATACTAAAGATATTGTTAGTAAAAATTTTAAGAAAATAAATTTTACCGGTAGTCAAAGAAAATTTTTAAAGTACATATGAACCAAAAAATTTAATGCATTTTTTTATAGTAAACTGAATACGGTTCGGATATTGCCTCTGTGTTCTTTGTTCTGCTGCTGGCGTCATATTCACAAAGCAATTTCAAACACTTGTAGCGCGGACAACGAATATTTGAGCCAAATTGTTATTGACAATTTTTTTCTGCCGTTTACTTTTTACTACCTGTGGTTTTACTTTTAGAAAAATTTTAAAGATGGAACATTTCTTTCCTTCTAAGCATGTGTACTCGTATGAGTTCTAATTTTCTGTTGTAAAATATTTAATTTTTCTTATTGTAAGTTCCTATATATTGTAGTATTCCTATTTAATTTTTTGACGAGACGCCAAACTTCCCAACGTTCCTACTTTCGATTGTACCTACATATTTAAAACAAAAAGTTTTACTGCTAATATCAGCCGCTGTACTAGGACACGAATATTTTAATAAAGTTCTTCTAATATGAACTGCTGTCGTCAGAATCTTGATATATTTCAAGATTAACCTACTTAAGTTAAATAAATTTAATCTGACATTTTGAATTCTTAACAGCTCGTAGAAATTGTATGGCTGTATTTACAAGCTCAATTTAGATAGTTCTCTAAACTAATACAAGCCTGTCTCTTGGGATACAGTTTCTGTAGCAACAATGAATTGAATATACCAGTGGTTCCCAAAGTTGACCGGGCTAACCCATCTAACAAAAATTTCCAATCTTGGAACTCACCTTTTGGCTGTCTTAAAAAATGCAATGTTCAGATACATTAGTAGCAAATCGTGGAATTTTTTGCCGTTTTATTTGTTCTAATTGGAATTAATACATAGTAAATACAAGCGTTACCAACATGAATAAAGGACTGTTCTAATAATACATACATATTGCATACGTATTACATTTTAGGGGCCACTCAATATTCGAGAACTATAGTTTGGAAAGTTCTGGAATGTAAAATGCGAATACAAAAAAAAGTGTTCATATAAATAATAACATTATTATTAACTTGTCAATAAGTTTATTGTACCCGGCAAAGTTCAGAGCCTTAATACAAAGCCTAAAGGATCAAAAGCTAATAAAGAAAGCTTTCGTGAGCTTCAGAAGTTCACCCAACAATCATCAATCAGGGTATTAGTTCACACTTTTATCCCTATCAGAATGTTTGGCGACGCGAACTTGGAGTGATCTTTTTGGGTCAGATTATGTAGTAATTACATACTTATGACTTTGTTTAGGCACTAATAGTCAACTCCAGAGGCAGCTCGTCCTAAAGAGCGCTGGTGCAGTGCACTCCCACGAAAATTACAGAACTTATGTTACATCGGCGTAGATATAGGTAATATAATATACTATTGTATAGGCATAGTAGAATAGAATGAATGTAATGTAAAGATAGTATGTATTATGAAGAAATATAGATTACTTCTGTAATTTTCGTGGGAGTGCACTGCACCAGCGCTCTTTAGGACGAGCCGCCTCTGGTCAACTCCTATGCTTGTATGAAGCTGAAAACGGTAAATAGCATTTGAAACAGGCCGGAACAGTGAAAGCTATACACAAAAAGTAAAATTATAAAATAATATTCGTTATTTTATTTTTTATTTCTATTATGTAAATGAGGTAGTGTCGGCAACAAAATGTAAATGTATTTTGATAATCGACAAACTTCAGATGTAGAAAAAACAACTGAAAAACGCGGTCTAATTAATTATTTCTATTATTAAGACTATAATTATATTAGGCCGGTAATTTAATACAAAAAAATCTAATTAATAATGCTAATTGTTACCTTACAAGTTTTAATTTATTACAATGAACACGATATAAAATAAGAAAAAAATTGAATAATTTTATTTATATTCTTGTAATTAAATTGGTAAATACAAAAAAAAAATTATAAAATCTAGAAGTATAACTAAAAATTGCACATAAGCAATTTTGAAATCTCAACGAACGTGTCTCATAAATTTCGAAGGTAGAAATGAAGGGTGTACCAGCAGCCACATATTTTTCACCGCACCTCCGCCAGCTCCGTGTGTGTGGATACGCAAAAGCCACGTCTGAAAGTGCTCATTACAGACGATACCATAACGCATTGCGACATTGTTTATTCATTGTTTTTGCTATTTATATTATTCAAATATTTATTTATACTGTTGAGGTAAGCTTTTAATTATACAATTATTAGTGTTTTGTTTTATTTATTTATTTATTTATAAAGCCTACCTACAAAATTACATTAAAACTACATATTATAAAAAGGACTACTATTATATAAACTAAATGAAATTTTCATTATAGGATAGAACGGCATGCTCTAGGTGATAAAGGGATAGATACTACACTTCTTGTAAAATTTAGAAAAATACATAAAAAAAAAATAAAAAACAAGAACCAAATACTTAGATGTAAGGAAGAGGAGAGAAAAAAAAAGCAAAAAATAAAAAAAACAAAATTAAAATTAAAATTCTGATTAGTTAGTTAATTGAAGTTAGTTAATTAATTTTCGTATATATTGTACTATAATACAAAAAATACCTACATGCTAGCTTGAATATATACCATTGTCGAGACGTAAGAAGTTTGGATTTATACTTACATATTTTTAAGTATTAGGTTAGGTTATCCAGAAACAACGCTCAAACTCAAGCAGAGATCATTACTTGAATCGCACTTGAGCATAGATTCACTTTCGAACTTAAGCACAAATTCTACACCCAAGTAATGTTAATTACTTCAAACATATTTGGTTTAAGTACAGTTTTTAAATATATTTTTCCAGAATATAGACGATTTGTCAAAATCGGCTCCCTCACTGTTGCTTTTCCTTGTATTTTTACCAGCATATGCGAAATTAGTCGTTATGAGATTCCGTGAAGATAGAATTTTAAAACTTATTAACGAGTTTTATGGTAGGTACTATGATCATATTTCTTACAAAAAAATAACATACCTACATATATTTTTAAATAAAATATAAACGATTGTTTTTATCTAAATATTGATTTAAACTCAGAATATTAGCTTAAGGCATATACAGGATGGGGCACGGGAGCCTCCCACATTTCAAAAGACTGGTAAAAGAAAACTACCTACTTGAGATATCAAAAAAATTGCCTGGTTATATATAGTACTACATTCACATTTAGTGTAGATCCCATTGCGTTGTAGATTTTTTGAAATGTAGGAGGTTTCCGTGCCCCACCCTGTATCTGCGCACACAGAGCGATGTACGGATATATAATGTATAAGTAAATATTTGCTTTAACCGGAGATTGAATTTAATGGATTTTTATAATATTATTCGAACAGATCCAGTGTTCAATCAAGACTTCGTTGAACACAGAGAGATACTGCGAAACAGTGCAATCGCAGTAACTAGACTTCTAAACACATTTCAATTTGGTGCAATGATTACTGCCCTAGTTTGGACAATATACCCCATATTGGAGTTTCATACGCATGGAGAGTCGTCTGTCGGTTGTTCGTTCGGTTTCGATTATAATAAAGTACCTCAGTAAGTTTTTTATATAAAAATAATTACTATTCTTCTATTTTAATTTTTTTTTTTACTAGACTACTAGCGCCCTCTTTTTTGAAGTAGCAATTCTTACTATCCGCCATTTGAATTTGAATAAAATTTAAGTAGTGAAGAGCTTTGTTTTCAGAAAAATATGATCATTTATAAACAAAACACTTCGTTATAATTATTATATTTTTTAGGATATATAATTTTAAGCAATAAAATTGATAAAGAATGAACAATTTTTTAGTATTTTTAACGAAAACTAATATAAATATTGAACGAAATAATTTAATTGGTTGGTAAATAGTCGAAAGTAATAGCCAATCTTTAAGCAGTAATTGTTACATAATTTTTTCTCTGGTTAAATATTAAAATAAATATTTTAGTATACGTAAATAAAACTGTTACAGCTTCTATTTTGCCCTTTTATACATAAGAGGTTTGCTTGTTACAACTGCAACGGGTAATGTCGGAATGGATTGCTTGATATCAGCTATTTTGGGACAATGCAAAACTCAGCTAAGTTTATTAAGGTAGAAAAACATTCGTTAAATTTTAGTTGCCCTGTCCCTGCCCTGTCAATATGGATTGAGTACATTTGTCCCCTCAAGTCGGCATATTGGAGGCGACTGTTGTATGTAGTGATAACTTAAGTATCATACTCGAGCTGAAATTGGAGTATGATACTAGACTACTGTGTAAAGAATAAGAAAAAAATGTCATTGTGATTATTATATTTTTATTACAGATTTAATTTTGAACATTTTTATGAAATCAGTTTGAAGAGCTCTAAAAAAAGATCTGAAAATCCAATAGTCAGTTTACAACGAGAACTTGTAAGGTGTATTGAACATTATAAAAAGGTTTTTTAGTAAGTTCCAATTCTAATACTATATAAATATACAACAAAGTATAGTAGGTACTAATGTTACCTAAAATTTTGCGTGAATAAAAATTCAATAAAATAAATTGCAGCATACTATCGAACAATTTAGGTTTTGATCAGTGGGATTAATTCATGTACATTTCCATAATGACAAAATTTTTTACAAAAAAAAAATACTTGGTTGCGACTACTCTCTTCAGACGATTTGCATTCGGTATTTTTTCGACTTTTTTAAAAACCAACTGTCCTAAGACACCGGGCACTATTCTAGTTAATGTATATGAATAATTTTTATAACCTTAGTTATTGTATACTATTTTGCAGCATTGTAAAAGAACATGAAGACATATTTGGTTCGACGATTTTCTTCCAATTAAACATTAGTGGCTGGATTATTTGTATGGTCGCTTTTAGACTTGTCAGTGTAAGTATAGGTACATTTATTTTAAGTAATTTATTGACGCATCTAGTATCCCTACTAATATTATAAATGTGAATGTGAGTTTGTTTGTTACATCACAAACTTTGTACACATATTTTTGGAAGTACTAGAAGTAACATAGGATGCTTTTTATTTTAAAAATTATTATTTTTTACTATAGTTTCCAACTTATAGTAGTTTCAGCTGTTTGGAATCATATTGATTTATTTTTATTGAAATGATCTCTGATACTTATTATGACTTAAATGCGTACAAAGCCGCGGGTAAAAACTAGTAAGATATATTTGTCAAATAATTACCAATAAAATCACACAGACAATCATTTTAAAACTATACCCATTCAATCAATTATTCATGTTAAAAACTTTGACACCAGAAGATTCATACAGGCATCACTGACAAGAAAGTAATTCGTCTTCATTTATTTCTAAATCACAAAATACATCAAATACTTAACCAAGTTAATATTGAGATATGCTTCCTATCAAATCAAGCTTCAGTTATGTGGCAAAATCTCTGGTTTAGTTTTTATCTATGCTATTTTAAATCAATTATTAGATATTCGAAACTATGTCAATACAGAAGATCTGGTTCGTCGATAGTTAGTCTTATCTTTTATTATTTTTCAGTTAAACACAATTAATTTGGAATTCATTTGCATGTGTATGTTTAGCTTGCTAATGATAACTGAATGCTGTGTTTATTGTTATTATGGTAATGAAGTCAAATATGAGGTAAATATTTTCATTACTTCATACTAGCTTTCAATTTAATTACACCCCTTAATATATATCAAAATTATCAAAAAACAAATGCCAACTACTAATGTCAAAATTCATTAAAAGCTGTATTTTTAAACAAAGACCGACAAACTACCTCAAAGAATAACTATCAATAGTTTCCCTGAAAACTCATTAAACAAAAGACATCTACAAAAAATAAATTGTAATTTCTATAATACATACTCCAAGTTAAAACTGAAATGATTAGTTAATAATCATTATAAAAGATTATATTCTTGTTTTTTATATAATTTTCGTTATTCTTTTTTAAAATAACAATCCGAGAAAATGCTTGACAATCGCTCTCTAATGTTTCCAGATGATAAAAAAAAAAACAAGACATCAATGACAATCTAGTATATAAATAAAAACAATCATTTCAACAGCCACACTGCACAGTTCAAACTACAATACACAATATAGGAAAAACAGTATTAATTAACAATAACAAACGTACGTCTTACAAAACCAAGTAAATACTAATTCTTAATTTTAGAGTGAATTTCTTGTTCAATCCATATACGAAATGAATTGGTTAGATACGCCAATATCATTCCAGAAGAGTCTTATTATTATGATGGAGAAATTTAAAGTAATTGTAACACCGACTGCAATGAAAATTATACCATTATCTTTAGAAACGTTTGTTAAGGTACGTTAAGTAAATACTAATATAATACCGTGTGATTCAGTCGAACGTTTGCAGCCGAAAATGTAATATTAAGTAATATTAATCAGCTCTGTTGACATAATGTTTAACAGAACTTTAGTCGTTTTTTAATGTATTATACAAGACGTAAAAGGTTACCACGGATATCGAGAGTCACCAATAAATTTAAAATCTGATTTTCAATGGTCTTTGTCATTTATCTATATCTATACTATTATATAAAGAGGAAACTTTTGATTGTTTGTTTGTATGTATTGAATAGACTCCGAAACTACTGGACCGATTTGAAAAATTCTTTTACCATTCGAATCGTAAAAAATCCCTGATGAACATAGGCTATAGATATAGAATATTTTCAAAAACCCGGATTTAAATTTCAGTAATGTAACTCAAAATGTGAAAAAAATACAAAATAAAATCATTATATTGCGTACGCTGCGGAAATTATTGACAATAGAGCAAAGCGATGTACAACAGTTTTATAGAGGACATCAATCAATATCTACAAAAAAGTCTGCGAGAACTGCTTTTTCATGTTGAAATTTAAACTTCATAGTACTTTATATCTTCATTACTACGCGAACGAAGTCGCTGGCAACAGCTAGTCATTAATATAAAAGAGACAAAAAATAATTCAGCATAAAATTGACAATTTGTTGATTTAATTTCGCTCTATCCTTGTCGCTTTAATGTAATCTCTAGCTCATTTATAGTGATAAATATTTCTGTTTCAGATTTTAAAATCATCGTACACCTTTTATGCAGTTCTAAGCAAGACATCTGATTAATTTGTAAAGTCACACTATTTTCGGGGTAAAGGAGTACCATCGCTTTCAAGTTTCTTAGCTTTAGATTCGTCTCCTCAGGCTGGCGTAATAGAGACGACTGTATTCTTCATAGTAGAATTTGTTTTCGCTCACCGAACTCTAGCTTAACATCAGCTGAAATGTAGTCAGCCAATAATTATTTATTTATTTCTTACTTAATAATACAGTAAGCGAGTAAGAAGAAATGGCGGCCTTATCGCTAAGAAGCAATCTCTTGAAGGCAAACAATTTTTAAACGTAGAGCATTGCAGAAGAAAAATAGCGGGAGGTACAAATAGATAAACATATGAACTACACATGCTACATAGATACATAATTAAACTAATAATGACAATAATAATACTATAATATATACCTAAATACTAAGAAAAGAGGTAATATTCTTTTAAAGATTTTTTAAAGATGGGAGGGGAAGAATGCTCCTTGCAATGCGAAGTTTAGAGGATAAATCATTAGTAAATAGTCAATTTTTTTATAAATAACCATATTTTAAACCATTAATTAGTTGTTGAATAAATAATGTGACAATTAAGTAATCTTATTTGTAATGTTTTAAACGAGCAATTAAGAGAGAATTATTAAGCCTTTACCTTATAATTATTACTTCATTATTAAATCTAAAGTTTTGCTGTTTGAATTATTATGTTATCAATTGTTTTACAGTTATTTTTAATATTGTATTAGAGCTGTACACTCCTTGTAAGTACATATATTGATATACTCCTGGAATTTTAATTAAAACTAATAATTTATATTCTAAATAGATAATAAAATAAACTTTTAAATCAATTTAATTTTTTTTATTAATAAACATTTTATATAAATATAATAACATAGGTACAGATGTAAAAATGTCATCGGCAGCTGGAAAAAGTTTTGATACGTCACTGACAATGCTAAGAGCATCTGGTTATTGCAAGTTGCACAAATCAACAGATCCGAGACTCCTGCGCTTGCATGATATATACAGAGCGTTGATTCTGTGTTGGGCATCTTTCTATTTCTTACAAGAATGCATCTACGCGTATTTGGTTTGAAAAGTTTTATCTAATATTTTTTAACTTACTAGCTTTTACCCGCGGCTTCGCTCGCATTTAAGTCGTTAAATAAATATCAGAGATCATTTCAATAGAAATGAATCAATATGATCCCAAACAGCTAAAACTATAGTAAAAAATATTATTTTTTTAATAAAAAGTATCCTATGTTAGTTCTAGTACCTCCAAAAATATGTGTACGAAGTTTCATGATGATCGGTTAAGTAATTGTTGCGTGAAAACGTAACAAACAAACTCAAATTCAGATTTATAATATTACATTGACACGTTATATGATATAATTGATGCTATTATTTATGTATTTAATAGTAAATGAAACTTCAATCATAGGATAAAACAGCATTCTTAAGATAGTAAAGAAAATGTTAAGTTAGAATTAATTAAATATAATACTAATAAATTTAAAAATATTACTAAGATCTGGAGATTAGTATTTATTAAAAATTAATCAATTTAATTTGTAGGTCCGAAATAATATGGATTTACTTGCAAGAGTAATGTTTCTTCTATTAACGCATGTAACATCCTCGTCAAAGCAAATTGTCTTCTTTATATGGGGAAATGAAATAGAGGCTCTAATTGATACTTTAGACGGTAAATACATTTAATTTATCAATAACAGGCGTTCTTAATCAGATACAAATTCAAATAAGAATATTCTATTTTCAGATCCAGTTTTCAACCAATCAGGTTCATTCCCTGAGTCACTGCTGCAGGATACCGCGAAAAACGCTTCAAAGCTGGCGACGTCATTCTTTAGCGCTGCTGTTCTCACTTGTACCTTATGGATTGTGTTTCCTGTTATTGATCACTATCAAGGAAAACACGTTGAGTTCTTTTTCTGGATGGGAAATGTCGATTCTGACCAACCAATTGTGTACGTTTATTGAAAGCTGATTTCGAAATTTAAAATATGTTTTGTAAATGAATTCTTTTTAAGATTTGAGGTTTTCCTGTTGTATACATATGCCTTGACATCGCTGGTTGCTGTTGGCAACACATGCATGGATTCTTGTATGGCAACAGTACTGTATCAAGTTCAAACACAGTTCTCCATTCTCAGGTAACAATTCAGCTTATACATTTACATGAACTAATAAATGAACTTATTAGTATGATTTTTACGTTTTGTTTTATTGTGAATACCTACAACTAGGTCACTTTTCATTACAAAAATGAAGAAGTGCGGGTAATTTAATATACTAGCAATAATATATACATAACAGATACTTACATGATATATATATTTGTATCATGTAGGTATATAAAATTTTTTTAAACATTAGAAACTTATATAATGTTCGACATTTTTATAAAATTTTTAAACTTCTATTATTTGGTTCATTTATTTACTCTAACATTTTACCAAAAAAAAGCTTGCATACTAAAATTCTTTCAGATACAATTTGGAGAAATATCCGGAAAAATGTTTGGAGATCCAAAAACAATACCCAAACGAAACTTACGAGCGAATTCTTCATCGTAATTTCACGCCCTTATTGGAGCATTACGACAAGTCTAGCAAGTGAGTTCGACTATACAATTCATAACGTATCTATACTTCTATAAAAACCAATAAATTAACTCATAGTTAGGAACAATTTAATTGTAACGACAAATCGTCAGACAAATACTTCATAAAGTATGCATCTAAACATTCCGCGTAAATCTATATATCTATGGCGATTGTCAATACAAATTATGAAGATATTTTTGACATTTCTTCTATCATCCTTCTTGTCCGTCTTCTATCGTTTTTCTATTTTGCATTGTGATAATTATATTTTAATCCGTAAAAATCCGCACTATTATTTCACATAAGTTTCTCTAAATATCTATGATTGAAAGTTGAGAGAAAATTCCTACATTAGTGTCTGAGGTTAAAAAGTACAGATAAACAGAAGCGACGCGACAACTTTATTTAATACTGTTTGATGATATTTTAATTTACTTCATAGTATTTATAGATTTCTTTTTCAGAGTTTCTAAGGATTTAGAAAAAGCGTTTCACGTTTGTATATTAATTGAATTTGCAATTGGTGGATGGGTTTTATGTATGGCCGCATACAAAATTGTCGACGTAAGTTATGATGCTCATATAAATACTTGACCCCAACTTAGGACAAGATGTGACGCATTTATTTAAAAAAATATATTGCATAGAACTGTAACGTCCTTTAGCATTTTCTACCAGTTAACTTTTAGGACCAGCAGAGGGATTCCATTGGAGAAGAAGAGTAGATGCAGAAAAAACTAATTAATATTAGAATAATAAATGTAGATCACGTTTGCGCATATATACTTGTAATATGTATGTGTGCAAATTATACCTATATATAAAGAATATAACAACATATAATAGGAAAAAAAACTTCCAAAAGATACAAATATTTTTTTCAGCTATAAATCGAATAAATTAAGGGACCTTTTAAACCAGCCCAGTTATAAAAGTTAAAATTATTTTTATTTATTCCAGTTAAATTTCCTAACAGTCGAGTTTGCTTCTATGGTTCTTTTTATTCTCTGCATTTTGACCGAATTATTTCTTTATTGTTTTTTTGGCAATGGAGCTACATACGAGGTAAGTTTATACCGTAAAGTTATTATTACACGTTAGATGAATATCTTACTAATAAAAAAGCTTGGACATAACCTATGTCATTTTATGTTTACCCTTAGATATACAATAGGATGACAATGCCCCTATACAGCAGCTATTCTTCTACATCATAGTAGATTTATTATATATTATTATGACATTAGTATGTAAGTGGGCAATGCCAGTATACAGCAGCTAAATCAAATTGATAATTATTAAATTAGTAAATTTATATTTATATTTATATTGACGAGTAAAAACGCTCTATTGGAGCTCATTTAATAAAAGTAAATAAATAAAAAAAATATTAGAATACTAATAAACTCATCAATCCGAAGTGAGATCACATTCATAACAATTGCTACTAAGTTACGCTTAAGATGATTTTTGACCTGTATTTTTCTATATATTTTTTCCATATTATTTTTATCACAATTACAATTAATTCTATTTTAGAGTCGACTATTAACAAACTCTATTTATGCTATGAACTGGTTGGATACTCCAGTCTCGTTTAGAAAGTCGTTGGTGTTAGTCATGGAAAGAGCCAAAAGACCTCTCAACCCGTCTGCTGGACGAGTTATACCACTTTCATTGGTTACTTTTGTTACAGTAAGTGCATATATAGAACTGTTAAATATAGAACTAGTAGTCTCCTACGTAATGCTAACTTGATGATAAGAAAGCGCTCCTAATTAGGAACCATTATCTAATTTAAAAGACTCGCGGATTACTATTGTAGTTAATTTTGTTTGCTTAAATCGTGATCGCGAATAATCTATAACCTTGTTGTCTTTTTTTCAGATATTAAAGTCATCATACACCTTCTATGCTGTTTTAAATCAAATGAAATCTTAAAATAGAAGTTTAAAAGAACGTACATAAATAAATAAATTCTTTATTGCAAAAAAAAAGGCGAGCTTAATGCCGTCGGCATAAAAGAACGAAGAACGTAGGTGATTTTAGTTAAAACATTATATTTTAGAAAATTACCTTTTCTGTAAATAGTCTGCAATGAAGCGTATTTTTAAATTTAAATATTATTAGTTATTTATGTACTGAATTTCTTCACGAGATAAATATACCAAAATCTCGACTATATAAGTATAACTTTATTATAAATGTATAAATTACATATTATTACGCAGATAATATGTAAAATCCACAGGCAATAACTTTTTTATTATATTAAAAGAATATACACCTTACTTGACGGCCTCTTGGTGTAACGTTTAACGTTTACATAAATTACATGTTAAAACAAATATTTATTTATAGGTCTTTAAAAACCATAAATATTTGTTTCTTTGTTATAATAGTTTGGATTTAGGGTGTTCTATGTAAATGTATTTTTATAATTTATAGTTACCGCGTTTATATTAACTTGACTTTTTAAAAAGTTTATACCCACTGATACTTGGATTATCAAATGTAAGGACTCTGTTTAGTGTCGCATTTCAGCAAACTTAAAAAATCTATACTAGAATACAATTGTTGCTTTACTATATAGGGTAAGTCTAGGAAAGATGGCCATAGTTTTTTTATGGCTTGGTAGAAAAAAAACTACGGTGAATATATTAATCAGATAATTTTTATCATATACTTTAATTATATCTTCAAACGAAAATCAACAAGAATTACACATATAATTAAAAGAACATATTAAAAAAACGTCTTTTAAAAAAAAGTCGATTGGCCATCTCTCCTAGACTGTATAGGAGAGATGGCCAGTGTTTTTTTTCTCTTCTTCTGTCTTCATCGTCTCCTTTTTTCAGCTTTTTTTTTATCATTTCCACAAATAGAGCACATGTTATCAAATTCTGTGTAGTTCTCATGTACCCATAATTTACATAAGACGCATTGTAGCCAAGCTTCTGTGAGTTGAGTTTTGTAATAATTTTCCTTGCAACCGCGGCAAATATTGTCTGCTTTTTCATAGATATGTATTTGCACTCGTTCCTTCGCCAGTGCTGCTGTCTTTCGAGTCTGAAATCTGCGTGATTTTTCGTTTTTTCACAATTAATTTAGTATTTTCATGCTTTATATATTTTTTTTGGTCGCAGCCTGCTCTATCTTTTTCGGCAAAACTACTTCTTTGTATTTCTTTTATATGAAAGTAGATTTTTTTTCATTGTCAGGACCAAAGATACATGACGGTCCTATTGGGCCTTTTTGTTATTGTGCGCATATAGCACATATAACCGCCTGCAATGTTTCTCAGTCCAATACTTGCCACGGGCACTTACAGCCTTTCTTTTGCAAGCGTTTGGCATCTAAAACAAATATAAAAAACTTTTAATAATTGATAATTCAAAATATAACAATATGGCCATCTCTCCTTGAATAGATATGGCCATCTCTCCTTTTTGTTAAGGAGAGATGGCCATACGAGTTCTGTAAAGAAATCAAAACTTTCCACAAGCAATTTATGCTTAGAATAAAGTTTTACACCTAAACTGAGAACTAAACACAAAATAACTCACTTCCAGAACAAAATAACTACTTCACCACATGCATAGTGATTCAAGTCACAAAATATTTGAGCATTACAAACAATTAGAACGATTTTACTTACTTTTGGTTTTTTTTTTCGTAAAATCACCCACAAACCGACGATCGTGTTCGAGCCGTGAGGCGTACTAAGCGAACAGTATTGCCCTCAATCAATTCTATCCTGAACTTTTTCGTATTGGCCATCTCTCCTATACGGCCATCTTTCCTAGACTTACCCTACTATATGTATACATAGATAGACGAATAAGTTCTAGAAACACGAAGCAGTTTATTTCAGTGTTTTCCAGCAGTAATTTTTAATAATTAACATCCTCTTGGGTGGTGGGGAGCGGCGTAATCAGATCTGGTCTTTAATCGAATTGTGTAAGCATGGAGGTTCGTTAGGTGGATTTAATATCAAATCTCCTTCCTTGTCATTAACTGAGCATCTCTAATTAACGAATTTTCTTTACTCTTTTTCTGATGATTTAAGATTTTTCATGGGAATTGCTTTCTTAAATTTCTAACTCAATTGCCACTTATTATAAGAACTTTTCTTTCATTATTATAAAGAAATATATATATATTTAGGTTAAAAACAAAACTTAATCTTATTAACGATTAATTAATTCTATTTAAAAATATGTATAATAGCTTTTTAATTCAGTTTTGAAAGCCTCGTTGTAAAGTTTTCTAAACAATGATTAAAATAATTAAAGATAAATGCAATAGTAAGCCTCAAGCCTTCTAAATTACCTAATTTTTTCTTATTGTTCCTTTTTACTTAAAGTAAAACTACCTTCACAAAAAACCTTAATAAATCGATGTGACAAGTACATATTAAGTGAATACAAGAGTGAAAGCTGTTTATTCTCGAACATAAAGTCCGGTGACCGAAGTGACTTTGAAAAGGGATACGCTTTGAAAAATCATGGAGTTGAAGGCAGCTTTATGGTTAAATCCGATCCTTCTCAACATTACGTGCTTTGCTACTTGTTTAGTGAACTATTAGAATTTTATTTAATTTAGTCAAGTGGGGTAAGCAGGACACATAGCACGTAGAGCCGTCAGCAAACGCAACAAGGTGGATGCGAGCCGCTACAAGTAGATCACACTGGCGTTTAATAGAGGAGGCCTATGTCCAGCAGTGGACGTCCTATTGCTGATATGATGATGATGAGTTAAGCAGATGGATACAGTTGTAGGGTTGTACCACCATTTTCAAGGATTGGCTTGAAATAAGTCTGAGATTAACCATTATACCACTGACTACAGTGATGATTTATCTAAGAATTATCCATTCATTTCGTAGACGTAACCTCGCAATCAAATAATCATATTCGAATCTCACATAAATATGGACCGATACAAATATAATTTCGTTACATATACTTTCCTGTCTCTATATGATACAAAGACTAGATAAATATATAAACAAAATATCATCATCATTTTTAACTCAATACTAAATAAGTCCTATTAGAGACGCTTGTAAAACAGAGCATAGACTTGATGATATCTTAAAATAGTGATGAAAATTAATTTATTTAGATACAGAAGTTTAATTGGCATCTCAATCTTTTACACAGTCGTCTTAAATTCTATTCCCGGTTGAAACAAATATATATTGATTTATAGTATTGTGAATAAGATATAATATTTTTGTATTGACATTATATGTCCTTATGGACTGTGTATTTATGTATTATATTATTTATTGATATGTATATAAATGTACGTATTTATGAACATTAACAATTGATAAACACCCAAATAGAATGTCTGAAGTATGAACAAATAAACAAAAGAACTTTATCTTTGGTTCTGCGAACATGAACAAAGAAAGCATGAATCCGCCAAAACCCACCGAATCCCTCAACTAAGAGGATTAGTTACCATTGTTGTGACACGAGTATCAGATTTTACTTGTATGTTTTGGTACATCTCAAGTGTTAAATATTACATCTAAATTATATTTGTTTTTGGGAAATCTACGTTATTTTTCCAATCTTTTGTGTGTTACCGACACCTTATATTGAAGTAATATGTCTATGTATAAAAACTAAATGTAAAGGCTGTTTTTTTCTTTGGGTCAATATCGTTATTTAAAATTGCCTGAAATAATGTTGTATAATAATTTATACAAGTACCTAGGTATAACATTGAATTCAGTAATTTTAAATTAAATTAACACTAAAACATACGTTCAAACAAATGACCCGATATGTATATTAATAAAATTAACACTTGCATTATAAAAAAATACAGATTTATTTTTAAATCGAATAGACCTCCATATTCTGATCGGAATAACCCTTTACCCAGACGTCATAGGTTCCCGAGATACAGCGATCAGATAAAAGTATTTTACTTATATGGCGCGTAACAGAAAAATGTGACGCGTAACTGAAAAATGTGACGCCAAATTCTCTCATACCTCGATAAAGAAGTTTCATTTCAAAAATAAATATGACTTAAATCACGAATACAATTCAATTGGTATTATTTTTTATTAGTAACATATTTACATCACAAATATCCTAATTATAAATTTTACATTAATCTTGAGTTTTATTTATAACCGCATAAAACGTATAAGAAGATTGGAGAATCTGTAACAAATGAAGGTTTATTTATTATACAACTACATAGAGATAATGAATATAAAATCCTATAAAATAAAGTTACACCGATCCCTTGCACAAATTATAACGAAACAAATTTAATATTATTTTATTTTATAATTAACCTTAACAAAAGTTTCCAACGACAAAGGTATAATTTTCATAGCTGAAGGCGATATTGCCACTTTAAATTTTCCCATTGGAATGAGCAGATTCTTCTGGAACGCTGTAGATGTTTCCTGCCAGTCCATCTTATAGACCGAATTTAGTAAACCTTCACTCTGAAAGAGATTTAACACGTTGAAGACCGCATTGCAAAATCGTATTTTTCACATATGGACCGGCATTTTTTTACGTGTATTATTTTTCAAATATTTTTTTATATTGTATGTATTTAAATCATGTCCACCGGTGTACAAGCGGTCCCCAAGTAAAGCACGTCGAGTGCCCACCCGTGAGCACGCGGGCCGGTAATGTTGTTGCGGAGTGACCCACGTGTTAATATAAATTTGAAGGCAACCAGCGTCGTATTGAGATGTTACTATGATATCTCTTAGACTATACGCTTCCAATGGCGTTTTTTTTTGGCACTTCAGTATGAATATTTGAATTTAGAATGATAAAAACAAAAAACAAAGAAGGATTGTATACGACATACTAGCGTATATTTTGATTGATTTAGTCGGACGTTTCGATAGGTTTGCAGCTATCGTTGTTACTATTATTATTATTTATTAAAGTAAACGCGGCAACAAAGGATACCAAGTATTTTAAACTCAAGTTAATGCATTATTAATATTATATTTATGTAAAGTAATTTAGTACAACTTCAATAAACTAGAAATAATATAAAGGTATGTCAATTAAAATCTAAAAACAAATGAAAAGAACATACCTCGTATTTAACTTCATTTCCGTAATAACAGTACAAAAGAAACTCGACAATCATTAACAATAAAAACATACACATGCAGATAAATTCCAAATTAATTGCGTTAATCTGAAAAAGCATAAAACATGAAACAGAATGTAGGAACTATCAAGAATTGTGAACTGAAAAACTATATTTATTTCTGTTCTACTCACAACAACAAGTCGATATGCAACCACACAGATAATCCATCCACTCGTGTTTAGTTGGAAAAAAATAACAGGTCCAAAAGTCCTTTCATGCTCCTGGATTATACTGAAATTAAAATTACAATGGTCCGATCGAATAATAATTACATTACACGTGTTGTCGTCGAATACTAATATAAAAATTTATATAACGTATTGTACACTAATACGACTATATCACTTAACAATTGACAATCGCAATAACAAACTTTTGTTTTTTTTTTTGTTTGAATCAATGATTTATTCTATGATAAGAATAAAAGCCGTCTTCCTTAATCAAATCCTTACACCCTTTACTTACCTCATAATCTTTTCAAAATGTTTAATACACTTAATAAGTTCAGCATGAAGACACAATTCCAAGCTTTCTTTGTTCATTTCAGACAGTTTGCGACTAATGTCATAGAGATTTTCAAAATTGTATCTGTTTAAATTCAAATTATAACGTTAACTGGTTTACGTACAATATGTCACCGAGTGACCTCACTCCGTCTGATTTTAAGCTAGAGTGGAAACAACTGCATCCAATTAGGATCAAAATGGCGCCTCTTAAATTCCTTTTTTTAAAATTCTCGTAGCAAATCCTTTCGTGGACTTCCACAGTGAAATCTCTGCATGGGTGACCTTCACCATATCAACTTGACGAGTATATACATTGAGGTTGGCAGAGCGACTGCTTACAACAGCCATTCTCAAAGTGTGTTCCGCGGAACCCTAGGGCTAAAATACTGCATAAAATACCTACTAAAGGGAGATTATAAGGTTATATCTAAATATAATATTCCAACTAAATATTACGTAATATTACAATGCAATACGATTATTCATAAATAAATATAAATCAGTTTTTTATAATTATATTAAGGCTTTTTCCTTCGCCAAAAAAGTTTGAGAACCGCTGTCTTACAATATACACTTATGGATGTAAGTGAGAATAAAAACTAGTGTTATAACTTTATGTAACTTCACCTTAGCAACGTAATCTGAGTTCCACATTGTCCAAGAATTGCAGAAATTAAGCAATCACAAGCAGTATTGCCCGTCGCAGCGAGGAATAGTATAATTTTTGTATAAAATAATGCAATATAAAAACTGAAATAAATTTTGTAATTAAGTAGTGTAATTATTAAATATACTAATTCATTATTTAGTGCATTATACTATTTAAATCAAGAATCCAAACTCAAAACAAATATCTAATTTTTTTTTAAATTATAACATTCACATTTAGAATGGGATACTTACTGAGGAGTCTTATTGTAATCAAATCCGAATGTGCAATCAAGTCTAGATTCACCGTTCATAACAAACTCTATTAGGGGAAATAGAGTCCATACAACACTGGTAATCATACCTCCTGCATGAAACATGCGCAATATTCTGGTGGCATTTATTGCGCTTGCTTCAAGAATTGTTTTGTGTATCTCGTGATCTTGGTTGAAGAGAGGATCTGGGAATAAACATGAACTATTAACGGATAAAGAAATAATTGAACGAATAATCCGTTATATTGTATTAATTCCTTTTTATACATATTAATCTATACTAATATTATAAAAAGGAAAGATTTGTATTTTTGTATGTTTGTAACGAGTTGGCTCAAAAACTACTGGACCGATTTCAAAAATTATTTCACCATTTGAATGCTACATTATCACTGATCAATATAGGCTATATAAATTACAGAAAAAAAATTGGCAGAGAGGTAGTTAGTAGACATCCTCTAAGAAAGGATTTTGCGACAGTGGTGTGATAGGCATTTTCTGTTGACTGAAATGTGAAACATCATTAAACTTCATAGTACTTTATATCTTCATTACTACGCGAACGAAGTCGGGGGCAACAGCTAGTCTTTTATAAAAATAAATGTCTGCATGCAACATCGTCTCCCCTATGCCGGCTTAAGTAGATGAACGCAAACTATCCAGACTGACATACTTCTCTCGTGGGTGTTATTACGTTTGAAAGTAGTGGTACTACCATAGTGTCACCCCTCTTTTAATTAATTCCTATAGTATATACCATAGACAAAAAATCTCACCAAAATAAATAGATTAATTACCATCAAATTCACCAATAATGTCCAGAATTTTTTTCTCCCTATATCTGACCAACGCAAATTTACCAAATGCTGGTAAAAAACTAAAGAAGATCACCATAGATTGTATTGACTTCTCCGGGTCTACTTGAAATGTCTGGAATAAATTGTTACTTTTTATATAGCAATGTATTGATAGGAAAACAATTATGTATATATTATGATAATACCGAATAATCAAAATACTGAGTGTTAATTAATAAAAATATAGTTTATATTGACGTAGAGAGTGTGCCTATTTGCCTCTATGAAGCAGTAATTAAAGCTTAAGTATATAGTCTTTTGTTTCTGAATGTTTAAAGAATGTGTAATGGGAAGGACTTGGAACCCTTTTAATAGGACATATAACCAGAGGCGGCTCGTCCTAAAGAGCGCTGGTGCAGTGCACTCCCACGAAAATTACAGAAGTAATATATATTTCTTCATAATACATACTATCCTTACATTACATTCATTCTATTCTACTATGCCTATACAATAGTATATTATATTACCTATATCTACGCCGCTGTAATATAAGTTCTGTAATTTTCGTGGGAGTGCACTGCACCAGCGCTCTTTAGGACGAGCCGCCTCTGCATATAACCTAGACTAGGGCATACATATAGGACATTACGACGATCATTTCTATTAGACTGACTTGATCTGAGATTGTCGTTTTTCGTGCATGCATGAACTTGGCCTAAGTAGATAGGTACTTACTGAATAAGCAAAAAGAAATATTTGCACAATATATACAAATACTAAAACAAACAGCGCATGATGTAATACGTTGTGATAAGGTCTGTATCTCTTCATGTCGTCATTCAATGTTATATAACCACATATGCGTAGCTGGGTTAAGTGAGGAGAGAAGCATGTTGACGCTGGTACTCCTCTCATAGTCATCTTTAACTGAAATATATACAATAAGAAAACATTGTATTTATAACTATGGTATATAAGAGGTAGAGTCTCGTAGACGCGTAGGATTAATAACAAGTTAATTAATTAATTATGTTCAATAAAATTAATTCTTTTATTATCAGATATTAAAATTTTATAAATATAGGGTAAGTCTAGGAAAGATGGCCATAGTTTTTTTATGGCTTGGTAGAAAAAAAACTACGGTGAATAAATTAATCAGATATTTTTTATCATATACTTTAATTATCTCTTCAAACGAAAATCAACAAGAATTACACATATAATTAAAAGAACATATTAAAAAAACGTTTTTAAAAAGAAAGTCGATTGGCCATCTCTCCTAGACTGTATAGGAGAGATGGCCAGTATTTTTTTTCTCTTCTGTCTTCATCGTCTCCTTTTTTCAGGTTTCTATTTTTATCATTTCCACAAATAGAGCACATGTTATCAAATTCTGTGCAGTTCTCATGTACCCATAATTTACATAAGACGCATTGTAGCCAAGCTTCTGTTAGTTGAGTTTTGTAATAATTTTCCTTCTAACCGCGGCAAATATTCTCTTCTTTTTCATAGATATGTATTTGCACTCGTTCCTTCGCCAGTGCTGCTGTCTTTCGAGTCTGAAATCTGCGTGTTTTTTCGTTTTTTACAATTAATTTAGTATTTTCATGCTTTATATATTTTTTTTGGTCGTAGCCTTCTCTATCTTTTTCAGCAAAACTACTTCTTTGCATTTCTTTTATATGAAAGCAGATTTTTTTTCATTCTCAGGACCAAAGGCACATGACGGTCATATTGGGCCTTTTTGTTTTTGTGCGCATATAGCACACATAACCGCCTGCAATGTTTCCTCAGTCCAATTGCCACGGACTTACAGCCTTTATTTTGTAAGCGTTTGGCATCTAAAACAAATATAAAAAACGTTTAATAATTGATAATTCAAAATATAACAATATGGCCATCTCTCCTTGAATAGATATGGCCATCTCTCCTTTTTGTCAAGGAGAGATGGCCATACGAGTTCTGTAAAGAAATCAAAACTTTCCACAAGCGATTTAGTGCTTAGAATAAAGTTTTACACCTAAACTGAGAACTAAACACAAAATAACTCACTTCCAGAACAAAATAACTACTTCACCACATGCATAGTGATTCAAGTCACAAAATATTTGAGCATTACAAACAAATTAAAACGGTTTTACTTACTTTTGATATTTTTTTCGTAAAATCACCCACCAACCGACGATCGTGTTCGAGCCGTGAGGCGTACTAAGCGAACAGTATTGCCCTCAATCAACTATATCCTGAACTTTTTCGTATTGGCCATCTCTCCTATACGGCCATCTTTCCTAGACTTACCCTAATATAATAAATTAATGATTTATGTGTACATTTACAAAATTTATGAGCACCAAATAAACGCGACATCTGCACGAAAATAACATTAAAAATAATGGAATACATTTAAAATATTTCAATTTTCAGTATGCAATTTCTTTTCGTTTAATATATGGGCGGGTGTGGGACGCAATTTTGTCGTTGGCAGAAGTTCTTCTTTGCCGGTCGGTATGCGACGACGTGAGCTCGGGCGGGTGGTTTTACAAAGGCGTGGATGTCACTCTCACAAAGCTTGGGATATTAACTGCGAAATATACACCGCTTTGTACTTTGAGATTTATTTTCCGCGCGAGCGTTGATTGTGCAAAATGTTTTGTTTTAACTCTGATCGCACATACTTAAAAAAAGAAGACTTAACAAATATAAAGAAGGTATTAATAATAAAAAATGAATTATGATTAATTAATTAAATTTTTTAACAATAAAAATCCTTATATTGTTGTATAAAATACATGTAAATTTTACAAATCAAATACTTTCGTTAATTTGTTTAATATTGTATATGTATGGGTTATTACAAATGTCTAATGTACGATGGGGGCCAACGTTTACTCATTATAATAATTATTATATTGCACAATATAATACATATAAAGAAGAACAGAAGAAAAGAAAGAACAAAATGTGGCCTTATCACTAAGCAGCAATCTCTACCAGGCAACCAACCTTAGGGTAGTAGACCAGGAAGTAAATAGTAGGGTGCAAAAATAAAACAAAATAAAATAAAATTACATATACAAATGGCAACAATAAAGATATAAATAATACTAAATATATCTTATATTATTTTTTTTTTACTAGAAATTACTTTTAGTGATAAGATCGCCAATTGCTCTAAATTTTGTTTCTTATGTATTAAATTGTATTAGCTTTATTAATTTAAAGCAATAAATCATTTATTATTATTATTAATACATTATATGTATGTCGAAGATTTAGCGTGTTTCAATTAATTCATATAGATTTAATTACATATATATTGTTTACTACATTTAAGTCTTGCTATATCTTATTAGTAAATGACAACCTAAAGGTTTAAAAAAAGACCCTACTACTAGTCGTATCGCTTAATTCCCAAGACACGCAAAACTAAATAAAACTCTGCCAAAAAAAAAGCAATAAAAACAAATTGTCGCGAGGTAAAGACATTCCAAGGAGACTCGCTAACAAATTATACCGAAAACAAAAACAAAACACAATTTTCTATCCATTTAACGGCACTTAAGTCCCGAACTCGCACTTAATTGAGTTTACGACGCTGTCAAATTTTTGGCTCACGAAAGTAACTAAATTAATTTCGCGATATTTAGTTTATAATTTAAAAGCTTGTTCTCAACGTCTATATTGTTTGATTTTTACTTTTATTGATTTAGTAATAAGTACTCAAAATGTACTTTAGTTAAAATTAAAAATATATATAGGTATACCAAATACCTGTTCTTAAAAAATATTAATGTCAAATAAATGTGATATACATAAATTTTAATGTCATTTCTAGCTGTAAAATTCACACGAATATATAATGAGTTAGTTATTTATTAAGTGCTTTTTCTTTCTTAACCTGTTAACCGGGGAGCTTCCTTTCTAATTAAGTAATACAGAACGGGTGCGCATTCTTCCACTAGGACGTGTCAATACGTAACACCCGTAGACCCTCATTTATATTACTATTTTTTTTATTTATACTTAAAATGCAATAGAAAAAAACAAAATTTGACATTGTTTAAGTTCGACGTATTTATACGTCCCGCTCGGTTAACAGGTTAAATACATAATATATGTGCCTATAATATATTTATATAAGTAAATCAAATAACATATCTGTAAACAGTACACAACTTCATGTTAAAATCGCTATCAGCAGTAGCTTTAAAAATCCTTAACAAAATTGCTGATACCGGCGAAATATTACACATTTAAAAGTTGATGGCAGTCAATAAAATATTTAAGTTTAAAAAAACTGTAAACGTAATTATATTCCATATAAAATTGAACAATGTTAGTATCGAATACACGTGAGAAGATATCTTGAAGTTACAGCAACAATCCAGAACTTGGCTCGTTTATCACAAGCTCTCGCCTGGAACTTAGATTTAATCTACTTAACACACTCTTAAGTAACAAAACTTCCAACTGGAGTATCTCCTAAGACTTACATTTTTAAACTTTATCCCTAAACTTCCATTTCGAAGGATGTTAACTTAATTAAAAATTGCTTAAGCGAAATTTATTAATGAGAAATTTTTATTTGCCTCTCTCCCTTTATTCTTCTATCCGTCTTCTATTCCTATAAACAAGCCTTTAATTTCTACTTCTACCATAATTTACAATATTTGTGACCTAATTAATTAGGTAAATTTTAGAGCCGCATTATTTCTTTCACATATCCTCACTATAACACCAGGTGTATTTAAAATATTAACTAGCTTTTACCCGCGGCTTCGCTCGCATTTAAGTCATTAAATAAGTATCAGAGATCATTTCAATAGAAATGAATCAATATGATTCCAAACAGCTAAAACTATAGTCAGTTGGAAACTATAGTAAAACATCAATTTTTTAATAAAAAGTAATCTATGTTACTTGTAGTACCTCCAAAAATATGTGTACAAAATTTCATGATGATCGGTTAAGTAGTTGTTGCGTGAAAACGTAACAAACAAACTCACATTCACATTTATAATATTAGTAGGGATAAATCCTTTATTGCTTTAGGACTAGGTATTCAAATTTAGCTCATACAAAACACAAATTTAGAGCAATTGGCAATCTTAGCACTAAAATACTAATAAGCGCCAAAAATTATTTTTAAATTATAAGAAGACCTTAGCTTACCATCTAAGTCAGAATTTAGTTACCATATTTAAATAAATATTCAATAATTCAGAAAAATAATTCCACTGAAGATTAAATAGAAAATTAATTTAATATATAATTGAAATTGAAACAATAAAATAATTAAACTTTTATAACTAAAAGATTTGAAGTAGTTATTTGAAAGTTATAACAATTAATTAATTAATTGAACAAAATTGCCGCGTATTTTAAAAATAATTTTCACGCTTATTTCAAAATTCTATTGAACAATTATCTTTCTTTTTTTTTAAATAAAAATCAAATGAACGAATGTTATTTTAAAAAGTTTGTTAAAAGTTAATCTCATGTTCCGCTTTAAAAGTTATCAAAGGTTTAAAACGTAAATCAGTCGGGGTCACTCTGAAAGGAAATTTATGCGGAACGACCCCTAACCCTGTTTCAAATCTCACGAGTTACGATCGTAATTTATTTGTAACGGTAACTAACTTTCGTGTTTATCTACTACGAATATAATATATGATTTATGTTCTACTTTATATAATTACTAGCTTTTACGTCAGCTTCGCTCACATCTAAGTCATTAAATAAGTATCAAAGATCATTTCAATAGAAATGAATCAATATGATTCCAAACAGCTGAAACTATAGTCAGTTGGAAACTATAGTAAAAAATATATTTTTTTTAAATAAAATGTATCCTATGTAACTTCTAGTAAATCCAAAAATATGTGTACAAAGTTTCAGGATGATCGGTTAAGTAAAGCAATGCACAGACCGAATGCTAAATGATAAACGCACGCGATCGCTATGCCGACTTGGTGGAACACCACTTCAAACGTGACAGAACAACAATATTTTTTTTTGATGTAGAGTACCTATTATTATATAATAACAATATTCTCGGAATAAGATGAAAGAAAAATAATATAGTATATTTAAGAAATGATAAACATTAATTGCAAAAGCAAACTACACTTAAAAGGAAAGTTTTAAAGAGCCACAAACACAGCGTTGGCGTCTCAAGGATCGCAATTTCCTTCGCTTCCGTCATGTGATGTTATCCAGGAAGAATTACGGAATTAAATTTTCTTACTCCAGACGTCCTCATAATGCTACTACGAATATATACACGTATTACCTTGATATAACGATACTGAAGGGAATCAGAAAATAATTCGTTATATCAAGCAATTTATTACAATGAGGTTCGTTATACAGAGGTTAGATTGGTCTACGATTCGTTTTAAAAATTATTAATCTCAGCTTTACGTAGGTACTAGTCTGCTTTCCCTGTTATAGCGAACAATTTCGTTAAATAGAAGTAAATAATACGATAAATCGAGAAAATCCTTATATTTTTCATATTTTTAATTTATAACATATAATAAATACTTACATAATAAGCTTAAGAAAGCGAATAATAATATAATTTGTCTTCCACACCCTTTTATAATATTTTCTGCATAATTTACGATGGAAAATATACCGTTTGTTTTTGATACGTTTATTTAATATTAAAATAATATTATACATTTGATATTCATTAATTGGATTTATTTAACAGCTAAGAATCTAATTGCGTTCTTATTATATGACTAAAAAAATAATTTCTTTTCAACTTTATAACATATATTGATAATAATCTTTATATTTAGAAAACTATATGTGTATGTTAGTGTGCTTATATACTTAGATTCTAACATTATTTACATCAATTGTAATAATTGTTTAAGATGCTTAATTAAAGCTAAGCCTGTACCTACTAAAATTATATTGCACAGGCTTATGATTGGCGAGTTTCTTGTGATTTCTTCTCGTCATATACCTTTTCGAAATCTAGATTATGACTATGCGCAAGAGAATAAAGCGCAAATAAAGATTTTTGATTGATCATAAAAATATTTAGAACTTTAACAAAAAAGGACTCCAATTATTATTAGATTATAATAACGCCATGGTTTATTGAAGGTAACAATTTATATAGAAAAAAAATTTAGATAAATTAGGAGTTTGTAATATCGTTTCCAATATATCATGTATCCGTGCCGCGACCGTCACACAAAAACCAGAGTTTCGGCTACAATGTGATTAATTGCTGGTTCTGATATTTGGTATCGACAATACCAGGATAATCAATTACCAACGCCCCAATTATGTATGTGAACTAAATATAACATTTTACATGCATTATAAACAAATGAATTTAAAAAAAACTATTCTTATTGGACCATTATAGATGAAGTTGTCTATATCAGGCGTTAAATGTAGGTAATTTAACTAAAGAAAAAGAAAAGAGGTATGTAGAAGTGACTCAGTCATATAGTAAGAAAAGAAAAGAGATCGAAACAGAATCATCACTAATTAATTACAGTGCTGGCAAAAAAAATAAGATCAACAATGTCATATCTTCTATTTAAATTGTTATATCTACTATAATAGCGCATACCGGGTGATTCTATTTAACATTTGAAACCGAAAATTAATCATATTATCACTTATTTTATTATTGATTTCAAATTGTTGATATGAAAATTATATGTTATAGCTGAGATGTTTATAATAGCATGTGAATTCTAATACCTGCTATTCTTATAGAAGTCTATTGTTTTATAGCCAGTAATGAGTCGACGGATGTTATAAGGTGGCATAGCGGAATAGTAAATTATAGACAATTTAAATTAAAGTTCAAATAATATTAATTTTCTAATTTGAATCGGCTCAGATAAAAAGGGTTTTCTTGAAGTTAAACATAAGAATCCACAACTGGATTTATAAGTAAATATTTTAAATAACAAAAATCTATTTATTTGTGGGTGTTAAGAAATATATTGGCTAAACATATTAGTCGCTCCTTAAAGGTAAAAGCAAAAGTACCGACAAAACTCGTTGTCAAATTTACTTACACTAAGCATAATCCTGTTTGCATAGGGCCGCCATTCATCTGAGTAAAATATTTATCTTCTAGAGATACTTAACGTATATATTAATATAATATAATAATGATTTTTTATATTTATATAGATTTTATATATGTATGTACTTATGTATATTAACGTGCCAATTTTTCTAAAGAAATGTTTAATGAGGTCATAGACGTGTCATCAAATAATTTTGGCTGAAAAAATAATAATAAAAAATACAATCAACTCAAAACTTTTAATTTACTACAAAAAAAGTTACATTTACACGCATAATTTAAATTGCTCATCATAAAATACCTACTTCGCACTTTTTTCTTCATGCGCAATGAATTTCTGATCAGAGACTATCGCCTGCCAGCAGCCTAATAAAAAATATAAAAATTAAAAAATATATATTCGCTTACTATCGAGTTTATTTAGATTTTTTTTCAAGACTTTCTAAATGTCATAAAGAAATAATTTATGAAAAAACTATATTAAATAAAGATGCACCGAATTCGGCCGAATATTCGTATTCGATTAAGCCCATATTCGTCGCATCTGTAAATATTAAATCTATTTTAATTTATATTAATACTTTTTTATTTACTGGCAACCCTAAGCTTATGAAGGGCGAGTAGAAAGCCTTTCCAACATGTAATTGAATTTCCTTCGTGTCTATGACATTATATCGTACCTACAATACGACCATTTATCCGTTATTTTTATAAGAAATCTCTTATATTTGGATATTATATTAACAATTGTAACACTACAACATTTTTTTAAAATGGCAACACTCGGTTTTCCAGGAGTCGTGAGCGGGGTCGGCCATCTTGTTTTTTGGTTGTTTTTTAGCAGTGTTATAATTGTTTTACACAAAACTAATAGCATATTAGTAAAAATACATGAGACGTCAGAAAATAGCGTATCGTTTTAAAATATCCAACACGAGTTATCATTATATACTTTCTATTTGACATGATTTTTCTATAATGAACATATAGTATATCCTGTGCCGTGGATATCAGTGATTAAGACAACATAAATATGTAACACAAAGCTACGAATATACATATAATATAGCGATAAATATTTATATTTACAAATAAATATTATAATTTATAATCATTTTACAGGTTAGCCACTGCCCACTACATACCAACGACCATCAAATTTTTTTTGACATGAGGATTTACGTGTGAATTAAAGTTTTATAATTTCTTATTGAATACTCGACATTGGCAGTCCTTAATAGATATCTGAGGCCTTTAATAAAAGAAGAAGAAGAAGAAGAAGAACAATATATTATAATAAAAATTAAAAGAATTATTTAAGATTTATCATATGATGAATTACGAGATTTTTTATAACTTATTTTAATATGTAATGTAATATTTATCTCGCGAATACATTCTTAAATAATAAAATAGTGGATATAAAATCATTCACGTGTGTACCAGGAGCACATGTTCTCGTAGGAGGCTCTCACGGTGAAACTCATTTGCTTAAAAGCTCTCAGCGAGGAAATGCAATTTGACGTAACTTGAGAAACAACAGCGCTGCTCTAATTCGAGGACAAAAGGGGATTTCTAACTAGAATCTAAGTAACAAAAGATATTTTAGATTATTTCCAATTACTTTTGTTAATATAATAGGTTTTTTATTTGATTCATAGTTTTATTTTATTTTGTTCGTCGCTATGGTACCAATAAACTGACTCATAAAAACACAAGTTTATTAAGGTTTAAGATATTTATTTGCTCAAAAAGAATGACATAAATTCACTTAACTAAGATACTTATATAAAATGTATAAATAAACATAACATACATAGACTATATCGTATTATACTATAATATTTGCAACACCACTACAAGACCCATTATATGTTAAAAAGTCCTTACAGATGAATACTTCCACTTTCAAGAGTACCATCCTACATTTCAAAATTAACGTCAAACTGAATAGTGCATACTTGTCTCAATAATCCAATTTAAATAGAGAGTAGCAGTTGGACCAAATTTTAGGTTAATATTAGGTGGATACGATGATAGGGTTTGGTCAGACCAAAATTACAATTAGTAATAAATAACTTAATTTAAAAGGAAATTGTTCAAAATTATTTTGCTTAGAATTCCCGCTACAACATTCAGTAATTTGTCTCGACACGTTTCGCCACTTCATGTGGCATCATCAGGACACTTGCGGTTGCTTCGGCTTCGCTTCAACGACTGATTTTTCGCTTAATATAAACTTAATATAAAGCAATATGTACATTGTACATGCTTGTTAACCGATTTTATTTCTCACACAAAATCTATATAAAACATTAACCCGACAATCGGAGATTTGAGAGATTGAATGAACTCAGTCTCTCCCCCAAGATGTACGGGCGGTCGTTTTCCATTCATTTAGTTGAAAGCTTTTAACAAAATATGTTCGATGTACACTTGAATATATTTGAAAATAAAGTGAATGCTATTGTTATTTATATATCTTTTGATTTTAAAAGTTGATTATATTTTTTTGTGACATCGCTTGACATAATTACGATATGTGATTATGGTATGCTAAAACTTTAAACTGAAACGATAGGTTAGATTCATAATTACCGTATCTAATTTTACAAGAAAATATTACACAATATTGTTCAATAAGAAGCATTGCTCTTTAATAAATAATAGGGATATAAACGGATCGTATGTTTCGCAAATCCTGCTAATAACATTTAAATAATACGGTTTTCACGCGCAGTACAAAGCGCTTAAGTTGAGCCGCAAATGAAATTGTGTTCTGCCAATCTCTGTTACGTCTTCAAGTTCCGTTCGAAACTTGAATTAAATTTAAGAGTCACTACCATGACATTTTACTGTATTGCATCGACTATTTATTTGCCTTGCATTATTTTTTATTTAGGAAAACAATTTTTTATTTCATATTTGTTTTATTTTATATTAAAATAACTTAATTATACTAGAGAAAAATCAATATACTACGGACGGACGATATGCGCGACTGCTTCATTAGTTTCTGAACATAAGGTCTTCCTTTTCGATCAGTATGAGTTGCAGTAAAATGATTTCAGATGTTTTTAAACAAATTTTTTCAACTACAAATGTTCTAATAATAAAAGAATATATTATTGAATTACATTTCTTTAAAAAAAGGTTCATAGTACACCCACATCAAGCACTGGAGTTGCCAGCATTAAGGATTGCAGTCACGTTGTGTAGTGCTGATTCCGTGGGTCGTGGTGTTGCCAACCTTATATGCTTTGCAACTACTTTAAACATGAGTTGAATGTTATTTTGGTTAATATCCGTCCTGGTTTTGTTAAATAGTAACCTTAGCCTTTTAAAAAACCTTGTTCCATTAATGTTACTTTTGAAATTGTACTCGTAAAATTATAATCTATTTTGTAACCTATACAATTTAAACTTTTATTATTTAGTATATAAATCAACATAACTCTCTAAAATTCAATTTTAAGATATTAACATTTTTCAATATCACTCAAAATTTCTCGGCTCACACATAATTTCTAAAAAAAAATACTTATACATATTTTTTTACAAATAAAATATAATAAATATTAGATATTCAAGAAGGTGCCTCACATAAATCGGATTCGCCCATTGTCAATTAGGTCCCTTGTCCGTTTCGTGTCAGCTCAGACTTGACTTAGCTAGGTACTCGTACGTTTCTATCAATATCATATTTTTGAACAAGTCTTTCAGATTATACTTTTAATAAATTGACTAAGAATTTTTTTTTTATATATGCGTGAATTAAGAAGCCTGAAATTCACTTTAGAATCGGAATAAAATATAAACTCATAATTTTTAAAACATATATTCACTTTCGACTTTCTTTTAATCTTTTTTTTTAATGACAAATTAAAATTAATGAACAGTAATCGAAAAAGAAAATTTAAAAATAAATTAATTATTTCCGAAATTAAAAAAAAACAATAAGTAAAAAATAGTAAGGAAATTGACAATTATTACTGTCCCAGGATTTTGTTCTGGAGTAATCGTGGTTTTTTTTAAGAGTGACCTAATCGTATTTCAAAATTAGACTTCCAAAAGTAGCCAGCTACTTATAATGAGAGATGGTAAACATGGATGAGATGATGTATAATGGTGTATATTCGTATGCAAATGCCGGCATAGCATTCCGACATTCGAGGCAAAGTGTGGTCATATACCAAACTTAAACTCGAGGAAAATTTAAAAGTTATTTTATTAACAATTCTTTTTTATACAAATTAATGAAATTATATAAAGTAATAATAGAAAAAAACACCAATTCAAACAAATAAAAAGTGTTTTACGAACGGTACCATCAAGAAAATGAGTTACCTACAGCGTTACCAGATGCAATATTGCTTTTATTTAATTTTATTGCAGTTGTAAAAGAAATGCTTTTCATTTTTAAATTGCATAAAACTTTATTATTTGTACTAGTGTTGTCCAAGCTTAGTTTACAAAGATAGTATTTTAAACTAACAAAATCGCGTTCACGAATAATTTCGAACAACACGATAGTAGGTGTATTATTAAAATCACTACCTAAACGTAATTAGACCTTGACTATGAATGCCATGTCTTTTTGTTTACACGAAAACTCAAGATTAAATAAACTAGAATAGAGTATATACACAAACGCCGCTAGTGCCTCGCGATTGTGACTCCGTTCTGAAGAATAAAGAAACAAAATGTTAAAAACGCATTAAGAGGTTATACCTAGTTGTAATTTTCAAAAAAACGTTTTGTACTTATATCATTTTTAGAATTTGAGTTATACATATATTCCCTAAAAAAAATTTAAACCGTTCCGATAAATATTTATGAAGATACAAGCAAATTCGTAATTTATGAGGTAAGCTATTATTTTATTTTGTTTAATAACAAATATATATAACTAGAAATTATAGATTAACTACAAGAATCACAAATAGCAAACAATATATTGTCATTAATTCGAATTCTTTTGTTTTAAAAGTTGTCACAAGATCTTTTATTGACTTTCGAGACTTGTCGTTTTATGTGTTCTCTCCCTAAAAAAATTATCATCTGGCAACGCTAGGTATAGAACGTGCATACAACAGCACAATGCACTTCATCCAAGTGAGAGCTGTCTATTCAAAAAATCCACTCAACTGCAAAATAATACCTAACTTAACCCTTTCAAAATATAACAAAAAAAATGTACCAAACTCTCTATCTTATATACGAGTTAAAAATATGTAAAGAAAATCTAGATAAACGAATTTATTTAGTGAAAACCTCATAGAATCACTTAATTTTTGTCATTTTCAAGTATATAACTACCAAGTTTTTAAATTTAAGCAAATTATATGTAGTAAAGTTACTTTTAAATATACTCTTCTAAAGTTAATTTATTTAAAAAAAGTCTACACATTTTAATTGCTACAATTCATTATATGAAAACGACAATCTCTCGTGAAAGAAAATGTTACACTAATGATCTTTTTAAAGTTGATTTTTCTTGTAATAATTTTACTCATTTATTATCTGAGTAATTAACATCATAGAATTATTTAGAAGTACAAAAGTATTTTATTCCTGGCATGACGTTAACATATTAAATTTCTTTGAAAATGTTCTGTTTATAGTTTTTTTTTTATTAAAGTAAAATGTGTACTACCTATGTCATATGGAGGTCAGACGTTTTGTCTAACACCTAAATAAGTCATTAACATAGTATGAGACGCAATTTTATACAATTCGACCTTCTGCCACGCATTAAGGAAAACCGCAAAAACATACATTTAAAAACACATAAGATAATACACGTAATTATGTTTATCTTTTTTTTTCTCTTAAAATACGTTTAACAAATTACTCTGCAAGATAACATTATATATTTAATAATTACATTGCATTGAATTTATATGTTCGTTCACACATATGGTGACAAGATTGACTGCATTACCATAGTAATATGCAGAGCGGGTGACAGTCACGCGCTAATAGTTAAAACTCTATGTCACCGCATTATTACGTAATTGTTGTTTTATTGAAAATCCAATCATCGGATTACACGTTTCTTTACTTAGCAACTTAAGAGCAACTCTACCACACTATTTAGAAGACTAACTTTGCTTTAACACTTTAATTGACCACAATACTCTCACGCCTGTATTGAATTTATAAAATTTACAGAGATAATTTTAAATTACACATTTTATAATTAAAATACCAAAAACGAAACACAAACACAGAACAAATAAATATAAATAATTTAAGATTTTGTATTTTGTAATAAGTCGCAACCACGTTGCCTGATTGCTGGAATGAATCAAAATAAATACTATAATAACCCGCCTAAAGTCTTTTAAATTATTTTTATATTAAATAAATTTTAAAATTACGCCATCTCACTTTAAAATATATTAACAATAAAATGCTTGTTTACTGAAATAGTTATAATATCAGTACCTGAAACAATAACAACAGAACTACAATAACTTAAATAATAATGCCCCGGGGATTTAGGTAGCAAACAACAATGTAATATTATTTATTCTTACGTATTTGTTTAGGAAAAGGAAAGTATTGTTTCACTTCTACTACACTATATAATCTGACTTCGCATGTATTATATTTCCCAAGCAATGACATGTTGCCTATTTATTTTAACGTGATTTAAATTAGAACTAAATTGGAAATATTCACAAATCCTGAATGTGATATTTGTTTTAATTATATCAAAATTAATATAATATATTTAATAATAAAATTTAAAAATTATAATAATAATAAAATTATTGGATAAATTAAGACCTGTATTCAGAAATAACATGAGCGTAGTTTGATCTCTGATTACCTGATCATTAGCATAGCAACCATTAGGCAGCAATATGTTGCATATACTTATATATCAAAAATCCAACTTAAACATTAATTCGATTTTTTTTCTGTTATTTATATATTAACAAGTAACGATTGAAACGTTTCTTATAAATGCGTGTAACAGAACGTAATGACAGCTAGGTGACAGTAAACAGTTGCAATGGATTATTACCATTGGTCCAAAATCACGTTAACAAATTTTCAAGCCAATGATTGGTCTATTTGTTTCGTACGACTGAGTGTCATTAGAATCTGAGTGACGTTTTGATCTCTACTCAGATAATCTCTGCCTTAGCGTAATTTCTGAATACAGGTCTAAGACCATTGACACAAAAAAAAGAAAATTATTTGATATTTTGACATTTCAAATCTATTGATACCAAACGTCACAATGCGACATATTTAAGAAGGCTTCTCTTTTACTGGTTTATAGAAAAGTGGAACTGTCAGTTTGTTCCATGCAACTATGTGGTTATATGTCTCGTGTCATCGTTTCTCCTGGCTATAAGTAAATGTCAATTAAAATGCTATTTTTATAAATAAGACTGTGTTATCGCGAATACATACGTATGTTTTAGTTTATTGTATGATAAGACAATTTGAACAAGTGTGCATCCACGTCGAAACATTTTTTGGGTATTTAACCTTGTACTTTATAACCAAACACGGCCTGTGGCATATGTAAATTCTCGCGTAACTGGCTATCTGCGGTATCGAAATTTTTCCATAATGAAAAGTGTCATTAAAGCTTGGCGCGATGCGGCTACATTGATTGTATTAGCAAGGCAGAAGCCTGTATTACCACGCCGCAGCGCCGACACTAGTTGTAATTACGATATACTACTACAGACGCGAACAGATACGGCGACCAGTTTTGCAAGCGCGGTTGTGTTTCCAGGAGGAGTATACGAGAGTGCTGACGAGAACGAAAAGTGGGTGGATTTGATCAAGTCATACGGATACAAGGAGCAGCATTTCAACAGTTTTCACAGAGAGGGATCTATTTTAGTGCCACTATTTCAAAATAATACAATTCAAAGGTACAACTATTGTTTATGTTTAATATTAACAACTTTTCGGCTGTTAAGCAATGTTGATGGAAGTGTTAATAGTGTTTAGTGTGCTTTATTATTGTGTGGACATTTTGAATCAAATGTTTTTAAATACAATTTGTTTATGACCTTGATGCTACATAAAATTGAAGGCCTGAGCTAATCATTGTGTGAAGCACTCTTGTAGGGTATATAGGTATATTTTTTTAACTTTGCATTGTATTCAATAATCCTCAGACCATATTTACACAACTGTCTGCCTAATTGAATAAATTATAATTTATGATGTATTGGTAATTTTATTTTAAATTTATTATGAAATTTAAATGCATTTTTATAAAATTCACAATTCAAAGCCTTTTAACAAAAGCAAAAGAATAACTATAATTTGAACAATCAAATGATAAATTAGTCTTTTGTATCTAAATAACAAAGAAAACCATTGTCCACTAGTTAAATGGAAGAAATTAGTGGAAAACTTTGAAACATAAACTAATTGTTTCATTTGCAATCATTTACACATTCGAATTAGTTCTTACTTACATTTTAATTTAATAAATAATTATTTTACCAAGTCCTATTAACATAGTTGGAACTAATATTTTGGCAATTTTCATTTATTTTTTAAATAGCTTGAAATATTATATGAATAATGTACACGAACAAATTATCCACAATAACAGCTTTAAATCGCTCCTGTAAAGTTGCGATTTTATAGATCTTATTTAACACTAGAACTACGAGCCGGTCAATATGATCTATTTCTACCAACCGGCCAAAATGACCGGATGACTTGTGCGTGCAAAGTATTAAATATAATTCAATAAATTGATTGTAGAATTGTAAATAATAGAATCGTTTACAAAAAATAACAAGTAGGGTTGTATATAAAAGTCTTGTGAAGAATTTTTGAAAACGGTCATATTGACCGGTTAGTAGTTCTAGTGTTAATATAGTGATAAGTTCTCTGATGTTTTATAGAAGCTATTCTCAACCAATTTTTAACTAATAATTACTTTTGTTTCAATATGAAATCAACTTTAAAAGGATTTTGATCACTAAAGGGTGTCAGGGTATTGATTGTGACCTCTGGAACTTCCAGAAGCCTTACTCCATCTGTAGTTCACAGTAAAGCTGTCTATAGATACCTATAGTGTTGACATTAAATTTATTTTGATATTGTTCTGAATACTTAATACTTATAAACATTACCTTAAGATCTTTGTACCTATTGTGACAACCGTGTTGTCACATCAAAATTAATAAATAAATATTTTACCTAAAGTGGCTTACGGACCTCTATTATGTTGAGTTTTCAAGGGCTGGCCCTAAACACTATAATACTTCTAATTGGTAACGTATTAATTATAAAAAATATTAGGCAAATTCATAGAAAGAGACCCAGATTTTGTTCAAGTGATCGCTTGTGTTTTGTATACAAAGTACGGCCGCGTATACGTTCGATAAATTTAAACTTATAATTTGTTTATATGAAACTCGGATATTATAATAAAACATAACTAAAACTTCTCAATTCGGACTCACATAAATGTTGCAGTTTAAATATAATATACTCCGGTAGTTGTAGTAATTAACGTTGATAGTTACGGATTCGGTTCTCGATCGCGGAAAGTGCATTAGCTTCATAAATCGTAAAAGTAACTAACGTTTAAAGTTGATCAACTGCGGGTTTATTGCGTGTAGTGTGCGGTTTGTTTATTAGAGTCAGTGCGTCGGAGACGGTCGTAAGTAATTAGGATAAGTACGTTATTGCGTGTGTGTTCATTAATCTCCTCAATATCAGCCTTAGGGTTTTAGCTTAGGGATTACAGGTCCCCATTTGTTATAGGTCTACGTGCAACGATTTTCAGCAATTCTTCAGTGGCATTGACCACATTTATTTAACAACTATGATTCATACAATGATCTTTGACAATATATAATCAAAACGATTATATTTATTTATTATTTTGCAGCAATTATTCATCAAATTCTTTAGTAGTCATTGACTACATGCTTTCTCTTCCACAGCTATATTTTATTCCTACAACAAGGAATACTTATTTTCTCCACAGCT